>VZTU01004856.1:0-14499 GCA_013400835.1 Zapornia atra | reverse complement strand
AAAGTCAAGAGTGCGAAGAGGCGAGGGGTGGGAGGGGAAGTAGAAGTGGTAATATCTGGGGAAGAAAAGCAGCTTGTTGGGAATCACCGGAACCCCACTGCCCATTCCCTGCCCCTCCCCGCGCCATGTTGGGGGGTGAAGAAGGGAGTAAAATCATGATGAGTTTTAAAGTTGCTAAGAAGGGAGGGGTGGGGGGAAGGTGCTTGAAGACCTGGCTGCTTCTTATCTCGTTCCGGTTCACTGGGTGTAGTAGTTGTAGTAAGTAGCAATAAATCACTTTTTTTCTTTCCTTTATTCTGTGCTGCGTCTGTTTTGCCCATTGCACTAATTGGAGAGTGATCCCTCTGTCCTTATCTCAAGTCCTAAGCCTCCCAATATCTATTTTTCTCCCCCTTTTTGGCTGAAGGGGGGAGTGAGCGAGCAGCTTGGTGGGTATTTGGCCTTTGGTTAGGGCCAAAACCACCACACAAGCAGAGGATACAAAATCACCAGATGTGCTGACGCTGCGCATGCTCTGTGGACAGGAGCGAGCGAGCTGTGCCCATGCTCAAACGAAGCCATGTGAGAGCAGTACACTATATCTCAGGTCTGGCCCTCCACTCCAAGACAGACAGAAAATTTGAAGGCAAAGAAAATCACTGTTATCATCAGGAGAAAAAAAAAATGGAGATAGGAACAGGTTGAGATTGAAAATGATGGTGGGACAATGGCACAACAGGCAGGCAGAGTACTCAAAAGCAGCTCTGGCTTCCTCCTCTTCACGCAGGAAAGTGGTGGGAAATCTAACAAGTGTTATTCCTCAGCTGGGCTTTTCAGGCTTCCAGCCTTGCATGCTCTGAACAATAAATGCCTCAATCTGGAACACCTCCCAGGCTACCAAGGTGCTATTCAAGGCCTGTTTTCCCTGCAACTCTGAAAGGCTAGCACAGTACCATTTTGCTTTTTGTTCACCCTTCACAATGCTACCGAAATAGCAGCTGACATTCACAGTTCCCCAAGCAGGAGCTGACCTCTCACAAGCAATGAAACACTTCCACTTAGCAGTGTTAGCCAGGAGCCCAGTGGCAAGAGTTGACAAGAACTGGCAAGAACTGGCCATTTCTCCCTTCCCAACAGCACTCACCAACACCATTCGAACTTCTTGCGATACAGACAGCAGAAGCTAGAAAGCCACACTGTGCACTAGCAGGCCACATCATGAGTAAGATTATGATAGTGAACACTGTGACAGCACCAGCACTAATTGATTTTAGTAATTTTTGGTAACCAGCATGGCAAAAGTAGATTTGCCCAAGGTTAACCCACTCTTTTGGAACTCTGCAGCAAACAGGTTTCTCACCTTTCTTTATTACTCCAGATTCAGAGAAATAAACTAGTGTGCTTCAAAAGCTGAACCAGGAAAAAAAAAGGGGAACTGAACAAAGAGAAGGAACAGTTTTCTCAGAAGGCAGAATTTTATAGCTTCCACTGGAGGTTGGTTACACTACCCTCAAACAATCTTACAGATTTTCTAAAACTCAAATTCAACACATACAAGCAAGCAGAAAGATAAGCTATTCAAGAGCTAATGAGCTTTTTGGAAATCCATATCCTATAGAAAGGCTATGGCTGAACAAAATAGTATTGTAACTTTAAAGAGAAAAAAAAAGCACAACCAGCCAAATATCACTACATAAACAAGTGTAGCAGCTGGTCTTGAAGGTGAAGTATACTTTGTGCAAATACAGCAAGTAATTTTTTTTAAATGTTCTGTGTTTTGCTACCCAGAGGAAAGAGAATAAATCCATCTGTGTCAGTGAAGGAAAAAACAACACATAGATGTCACCCATATGTGAAAGTCATTTCTATTACCACAAAAACTTTTCTGTTTCCTAACCCTGTGCCCAAATTCCCTGATTAAAAAAATGGTTTCTCCAAAAGTACAAAAGCACTGCTACAGTGTGCATTACTTGTAAAGCCTTCCCTGCATCATCCTCTCTTCACCAAGATAAGAGCTTGCTATACCAAGGAAAGTGTGGTTAAGAACAAGGAACTCTTGGAATTGCTCGATAGATCGATTAGTGCACTGTACGGAGCAAGCCAAATGGGATCAGGATGTTTACAGGTGTTCTTTAGGTAGACATTATTCGCATTGTGCTACTGAGGTAGGCATCTCTCTACTAGAGATGCTACTTAAAAAATAATACAGACAAGAAACCAACCACAAGGCTTACTGAATAAGAGAAACAATAAACTGTTTTCCTGACTAAGGAAGTATTTCAAGTAATCAGCTCTGTAGTATATCAACAAGTTAAACAGAAAACAAGTATCAGGTAACTTTTGGGGCAAGCATGTATGTGTGTATGGAGGAGCATATGGAGACTAAAGTCTGTAAGGAAGACAAAAATTCCACTCAGTTACCTTAAATAAAATGCATCTACCCCATCACAAAGAAATGCAAAGGACGGAGAGGCAACCAAAACTTTAGCTGCTCCAAATACAGAACCAAGTTTTTACAATTTATTTCATGATGTAATGACCCTGATAAACTTTCAGTGATCAAGCTTCAAAACCACAACGTTCCTGAATTGCTTCATTTGCCAGTTCATGGCCCAGTCAATAAATGACCTTGTGCACAGTTTCTCTGATCTTTACACAGGCAATGTGAGCCATACAGCAGCAAAACCTTCAGAAGTCAGTTCTCAACTGCTCAGTGGACTGGTCAACTTTATTAGTCTATCTATAAAAATAGAGAGACACAAAAAGTATTTGGTTTGAAGTTCACCCTTCTGCAGTGCAGAACAGCAAGTTGGTTCATCGTGTGTGGAGCAGTGTCTCCTTCTCTGCAAAACCGCCCAGTAATCTGGGTCATGGTGAGGGCTATCCTGCTGCTTGTCTTTCCAAAGTCTCAAGAAACACCCAGCTTTCACCAGACTCTGCTTCCCAGCTAACTTTTGCCTAACTGTACCCATGCACATCAACATTAATATTTAAGTTTCTTCATGTGTTGGTGGTTTCATTTCTACAGGAGAAAAATTCACGTTTAAGTGAAGTAAAAGGCCAAAAGTGTTATCTTTATGACCTCTACATTGAGAGGTCAACAAACAGGGTCAATACTGCATCCTTCTTCCCACTCCCCCAGGGTTATAATTTTTTATCCACACCAGTTCCCTGACCTGACTTCCTTCACAACCACATGCACAGCACCAACAACTGGGACCAGGCAGCAATGCGAGAATGCCTCTGGGCATGATGGGATAACAGGAATGAGCAGCCAGCGACATCCTGCCATATAAAAGAAATTACCATGAAAGCGTGGCCTGATATTACTGATCAACACACTTCCACCCATCTCCATTGCCTTTCATTGTGTATATTCTCCATTCTGCACTCTTCCACCAGGAACCCCAGGCTGTCAGGCTAAACCAGAATATGCAATGTTTTACTGTTCAGGACTGATTTGCTTCTTTTCCTTTTTTTTTTTTTTTCCAAATAGCAGTGAATTTAGTTTTATTCTTTAAAACGTGGCAACATGTAAGGTCACACATAATTCTGCAATACTCTTCACTGAAAAAAAAAAAAAACCCCACTCAAAAAACTTTGCATTTGCAAAACACACTCTACTCAGATGTTTGATCTGTTCTCCTTTGGTCATGCTAGATGACAAGTGCATCTAAGGACTCCCCCCGGTACTGTTAATTTATTTTCCTCAGATTTCTAGAAAACCAATTCAAAAAAATTAGTGCAGATCCAATCTGGGCACATTATCCATCTGAGGGATCGGAAACAAGATGTCCATCTCAGCACATCACTAATGTCCACTATAATTTAGACATTCTTCAAATTGCCTTTGTATGTAGGAGGATAATAGCCCTTACATTAAAAAAGCCCTTCATTAAGTGGCTCCCCATCACACAACCCATTACAGGCTCTCATGCCCTGGCCATGCACAGCCTCAGAATAATGCTGCTTTTAACATGCAAAACAAGCAGGGTAAATAAACTATCTTCTCTATCTATGGGTAAAAACATCAGTAAATGTATTATTAATATGGATAAAACCACCCCTTCACACATCCCCAGTGATATAAGAAAGCATTATTATTTGAGTCTTCTGCAAAACAGTTATCCACACATAATGAATAGCTCCCTAAAATAACTGAAAAAAAATCCATAACCAAAATTGGATTTCATCTTAATAGCATTCCCTAATTTCTATCTTGCCCAGAATAATGCATTAAAAATATAAATCATATGCCTGAAAATATAAGGTATGTCCTAAAGGGTTTGCTTCAACATGTAAGTGATGTTTTTCTTCAGAGGTACAAAGATCAACAGGTAAGTATTTTTGCTTTATTTTTGTCCCCATATCTACACAAATATAACATTTGGTCACCAACCTCACCTCATACAAAATGCAAATCCACGGCTGTGGAACCATTTCTACGTAAGGATCGGCTCAATAGTCTTGGACCATTCAACCCAGAACGATGATGTCAGGAGACGGGTGCATATTTTATTTTAAAAATATTTTAAAAGTCTGAATGGGTTGAAAGTGATTATGAATCTGTTTTCCTCACTTCCTGCTACAGTACAGGAGGCCAACACGTGTCAAACAGAAATCATGTGCGAGTTCAAAACAACTAAGAAGAGCCGTGTCTCCCCATGATTAGTAGCAAATGCTGGTACTCTTACAGGGCACTGCAGTTACTAGGACATGGCAGATACCAGAAGTTCTCAAGGACCCCACAGACAGTATCACATAGCTGATGGGAAAACATGAACTTGATTCAGAGCATCACAGATAAAGACCATTTCTAAAAGTGGCAAAGAACTGGAAACTGGGAGAGCGTTCAGGGCATGATCACCACCCATTTGTCCTACCTCTGCACTCTTCCCTAGGCAGGTGCTAATGGCTCCTCTCAACAACAGCAGACCTTTAGCTTGATCTAGCACAGTCACTTTTATATGCTCTTAGAAATCTAATGTTGATCATTAGGTGTTTTCCAAGGTTATAATAAGTAATCCAAAGGTTTCAACATGCAAGCTGCAGTTCAAACAATTTACAAGTTAGTATTTAAAGCTGTACATAAGCACCTGCTCTAAGTGTTCATTTTATTTCAAAATTAATCATTATGCACCACATTTATTTTTCCCATAACAGAAGATAAGTGGCTTTTGCCTTTGCTCATAATTTGAGAAATACAATGTAGGTCAGTATAAAAAAATTCTGAAGTTGCATTAATTACTCAGAGGTAATTACACTTGCCTTACCAACAGTGTTTACTATTGCTATACCAGCAAAATGCTTTCCATTAGGCCACGTTTTCACACTTTCACAGCGCTCTGAAGCATGCACCATTAGGTCTGAAATCCCTCAAGATTTATCCCTTTCCAAAGCACAACACTGAGTTAAATCCCTCCCTTGAATCAAAAGGAAAACATGAACTCGGTTGACAAAGTTTTCCCTTTTCCTACTTTTAAATGTCTTTTTTTTTTTTTTGGAAAAAAAATTTTTAAAGGACTTTCTGAAGCTACTTAAGACTCAAAATTGACATTTGAAGACTGAGTACAATCCTTTATGACTACAAAGGTTCTGGGTGAATCTGGTAAAGTTAGAGCCCTGAAAGCCACATACTCAGCATAAAGGAATTATCTTTTTACCATAAAACAATGCTCTGAGACAAAGCTGCACTGGAATATGTATTCCCTTTACTAAAGCCAAGGCCAGGACATTGTATTGGATTCCTGAGAGACACAAGAGACGAGCTCCAAACACTACAAAGGGTGTCCATGAAGAGGACATGCACTACACATGTGCAAGGAGCTTTGCACCTAGTGAAGGATTATAGAGCTCCGAAGAAGAGATGGAGTGAAAACAGTCCCTACCCTCTCACTTGAGTTTCTGTGCTGCTCAGCTTTTCCGGGTACCCCTCCTCTCATTCTTTGAGCAGGAAAAACATGGGCTGACTAGTCTCTATGAGATCCCTGGCTTGTACAGGGAAGAAAGTTAGAAAACCCAGAATTCTTCAAAGTGAAATTTTACCTATACCTTCATTATCACATCTTACTCTACCTTGGATAACTTCTTCATAGGCAATGGACTGTTTTCTAACCTACAGTTGCAGCAATAATCAGGCAGGGTCAGTGATGTTAAAAAACTGCCCGGCAGACAACTGCTCAGTTACTTCCCTGCTGCTTTTTTCTGAACCTCTTGCTACTCCACTTCCTGCACACCCACCAGAGGAATTCAGCGCTCATTTTAGATCTGCGTTACATTCTTAGACTTAATTTAGAATTGTGCTATTTCAAATACAAAAGAGATTAAGTATTTAGATACAGCACAGATCATCAGAATCTGAAGACTGAGGTTCTTAAGGGCAGCTCATGAGACAAGACTACTCCACTTTTAGTTTGGATCTCAGTTAATAAACATCAAACTTTTAAACAGTGGTCCAAGAAGTCTAGACTTTTAACCAGAGGAAGAAAAAAATAGTAATAACAGGTTCTCCTGTATCTGTTTTGGACTATCACTGTAACATTTCTTTTTTCTGTTAGATTTTATTCAGCAGCCACAATTTCACATATAGATGTGAAAGAAAAAATAATTTCTTCCAGAAAAGTCCACATGCTGTATTCAGATGAAAAGGGTCTGTAGCAGAACTGAACAGAAATGGGGTGCAAAGTCAGAGAGCACCGCGTCATTTAACTCTGAAAACTGCCTAAGGATGGATGACAGGTATGTTATTTGGGAGAAGCATGAAGCAGCTATCTTGTCATTTAGATTCATTCAAAATACAATTACTCAAACTGCTGTTCTTCCTATACAAGGTATGCCTGAAATCTGAGAATGCCAAATCTTTTACAAAATGGTGCTTCCATCACAATTAAAATACTTGTAACCATTTTGACAAACCATGGAGACTCTGAAAAGGCAAAGTGAAAAGTGGTTTTGGCCTTCTTGGGGGACACATTATTTTGAATTTAATACAAGAATTTCATAAAAGCAAAGGCTTCAGGGCTTAAATTTGGCTTAAATTTCCATATGCAAACTGGAAGCACCAAGCAGTTCATTAAAATAAAATGTGGATCTTGCTTAATTAACCTATTTTGCAAGATACAGGGGGCACGGTAACAGCTGCTCATATCAGTGACACCAAAGCAGGGGGAACCCAACTAGTTAGCAGTTAAGAAGTAAAATTACATATACTAGCCACCATTAATAACGCACAACAATATATAAAAAGCAAGGGAAGGAATGGTGCAAAGTTTAGGTTACTTCTGTGTGGCAACATTTCCCACTCCTTCTCCACACATACCTTGCTTCACAAAACCTTTTAGATACAAATAAAATAGCCATGACCTTTTATCCTCCTCTGCATGATTAATTACTTAATGTACTATTAATTGGAAAATGTAGCTGAATTTCAAATGCTTTCATTTTCTCAGCATATCATGCTGTCTGGGAAGCGCCGATTAAGCTGTTAATCAAAGGTGAGCAGGCAAGGTCATGTAGGCTGTACCTCTTCAGTTATTCATTACCTGTCCTAAATAGTAATTAACAACAGCAATATTTCCATAAATCAAAGCTTTTCTGATTATCTTCAGATGATGAGCAGTTGGGGGGAGGGAAGGAATCTGTGTATAGGTTTTTGCATGTATCCTTTTTTCATATTTTGTTCTAATGCCTACCTCAGTAATTCAGTCGACACATTAGCTGTCATTTAAGACACAGAAATTCACTGCAAGTCAACAGGAATTCCACATAGAATAGAGAAGAGGTTATGGCTTCCTTTCTTCCTTCCCTGTGCCACTCAACTTCAAAGGTGGACTTGACCTAAGAAGGTTTCTCAGTTACCAATATTGTATTTATTATTTTTTGTTTCTCTAAGTTAAAGGGAAGGTCACAGAGCATGACCCTGAGGACGCATTCAGTGAGGCTCTGAGTTTCTTAATAAACAAACGTATCCCTTCAGTATCCGCAGGGTCTCTCACCTTGAGGCATCTCAGGCGGCAAGTAGTGAGGCTCTTGAGCACTGACATGCACCCAGTCGAAGTCATCGTACAAGTCTTGGTGGTAATCACAGGGTCCAGGACCATCATCGAACGTACATCCCCCTACAGAAGAAACTTGTTATTAGTTTCTTTAAAAGCAGAGCTCTTCTAAGAGGCAAGCAGAGGTATTCCTTCTGGACACACCACAGCCACAGAGCCCACACAGCCTGTGGCACAGTTCACAGGCTTCCCCATGCAAGGCTAAAACCTGCGAGCAGCACATGCACCAGCGTTCTACTTTTTTTTTTTTTACAACATCTCTGCTTCATACAACCAATTTCCCCAAGGGCACCTTGCCTCTGAGCAGGAGATCACAGCCTGAGCCACTCAGCACAAGTGAAACCTGCCCCAGTGTCCACGTGATGAAAAGCAACACGCTATCTAAACCCAGGGGGATGCAGAAAATGATGGACTGGGCACAAAAACTATGGGTGTAAGTCAACAACTCCACAGCATTCAAAGCATAAGTAGTCCAGATACTGACAATGAGAATCAATACTGTGCCCAAACCAAAGTCTCAGACAAAGTAATTAAAATTGCATAGAAATTAAATAATTGCTGCGGAATGAATTGGATACTCTTCCTTTATTAAATCAATCTCCCATAACAGAGCAGAAATTAAAGGCGCTTTTTAGAGGCTGCACAAACAATGCCCATAGCAGGGAGTTGGAACTTGATGGTTTTCAATGTCCCTTCCAGCCCTAACCATTCTATGCTTCTATGAGATGAAAACCTTACAATAGAAGTTGTGAAGAGAAGTGACAGGGAGAAAGGGGAGAAATGCAAAACATGTAAAATGTGGGGGAAGAAAAAAGACGGGAAAACATAAAGAACCTAAACCACCCCAAAATTCCTGTGTAACACAGTAATGCCTGCCCTGTGTCCTTCTGTAAGTTTTTATGAAATTCTTCACACAAGGCCATTATGTGGGCTGGGAGAAAGAGAGAAGTAAACATGATGATCACAGAAAGAGATCAAGGTTTGCAAAAGAAGAAACCAATGAATCAAAGAGCCTGACAGAAGAAAAAAGTAGGGCATAAAACACCAGAGTATACAGGTGCCACACATATAACACTGCAGCATCTGTTATCTCCATTCATGGCACACAGTCCTAGAGTTTGCTCCTCCTGCTCAAAGATAAAAGGCAAGACCAGGAGAGAGAGAATACATGTTTCATTCATCATTATTTAGGCAGTATTTTTTAATCCAGAAAAGAAGTTAGATGAGAACTCAAGAATTAGAAAGCAATTCATGGGAGTCAGGAGAGATACTTCTTATATTCTCTTCTCCCTGTCCTCAGTAGTTAGGGCATAACAATCCAGGCACATCAATCCAATTAACAAATGTCGTTACAACAAAATTTTCTCATGTTAAAACGACATCTCTAGCATAACGGGACCATTTGTGTTTACTTCAGTTTCTGACATTTTGAATACAAAATATGGGAAAAGTATTGCAAGTCCCCAAAACAAAAACAATAAAGCTTTATTATGGTAGATTCTAGTATCACCGTAAGATGAGTCACTGACACTGCATCAGCCATGAACACCCCCCATGCCTGCCAGGCTCTCCCCAGCCCATGTGACACCTCAGAGGAGAACAGGCTTGTGGGTGGGGAAGCAGAGATTGAGGACCGTGAAGAACTAGAGTCTGTGCTCATTTCTGTCTTCTGGACAAGACATACATGGCCTGGCACTAGAACAGACCAGACAATAAGGAAAGGAGGAATGAGCATGTATCTCAAAATTATAGATAAAAATATTTTTTTACTTGACCAGAATGGAGTATTCCAACATCACATAACAGGCAGAGTCTGTAAAAACAACATTACTATTTGGGGAAGTCCCTTTTGCTAAATTTCATCAGCAAAACTAGACTGTGCCCCAAACTGAGATTATGCTTCATCTTGAATTAGAGACAACCCAGACAATTCCCACGGTTCTGCAGAAGTATCTGTCATTTTGAATAAATGACAGAAACAAGCTTTAGCTAATTCCATTTTGTCAAAAACGTTGAGAGATACTTATTCCCAGGTACTTCCAGACCCACCTGGCAGGCAAGGACACCCCCAGGAGAGAAAGAAAACTCTACACTACACCGTAGCAAGATTTCTGCTAAATCCTTGTACCATAAAACCTTGAAACATCATATTCAGCTCCACCTTAGCAAAACCTTCTCAAATGTGATCCTGTGACAACGTAAGCACAGCAACAGCAACAGGGCAGCCCCAACATTCCGTACTCTTTGCTGACTTGGTTACTGCATCAGTGTCATTGTCAAAGACTGCAAGGCACAAGAAGAAAAATATTTGTGTGTCAAAGAGACATTTATGCCTTTAAAAGTCCCAACTCCTATGCCCTGTTACCACTGAGAGACTTTTCTAATTAACATCTATCATGATAAAGCCAGAAAGGCTGAGAATATAAATCTGAGTGTTTGATTTAACTTACAATACTCTGCTATGATCACTCTACAGCAAAAATGTACATTTCCTTCCACATTTAATTGATAAATGAATAGCAGTTTCCCTAAAAGGGAAGTTATCACTGTCTGCTGTCCCAGCACCAAAATGACATATGGCTTTGAAGCACACGCCTGCAGGGCGCCCATTACCCTTTTTAATGGTTTAAGTGCCCTCAGTATATAAATTTAAACTACCAATGAATCTTGTAGACTCATTTGGAAGATGAATGTCCTTAATTGCTCGTCTTTGTGCCCACTATTAATTTCAGTTATCAGGGTTCTGATTAGCAATAACAACCCGCCTGTTAATACACAGCAAGCAATCCAAACCTCCCTGCCATAGCACATCCCGCCTGCATCCACAGAACAACCAAGTGGCCATTTATCCCATGCTCACGAACAAAGTTTATCAGGACAGATTATCAACCCACTACAAAATCCACCCTGTAACAATTGCCTAAGTCAATGGCTTCCTCTCCTGGAGCACACCACCCCGTCTTACCCACACACCCTGACATTTTCAAGGCAAGGAAAGCAAGAGCCAGTGCTGTAGCCATTTAGCCCGTATAACACCACGTGACAGACTTAAACATTTTAAAGCGCCTGCAGACTACTCCTTATGACCTAAAACACAAGAAAATTTGGATCTCTCCTCCTCTGTTTTAACAGCCAACTGCATGAGTGCTATTTTGGTAACTCCGGGGTACTAAAGAAGCTTAGAGTCTAAGAGAAGCATGTGTCAGGAACTCCCACTGATAAATGGATGGCCACTACAACTTTACGGTGGCCTCCCAGATCATTAGCTCAGGGAAGAAAGGAAATCCCAATTCATATTTTCAACTAATCATCTTTAACAATTCCAGTGTTCTCATTACACTTCTAGAGATCAGGTCACACTATTTAGAATAGAAACAGTTAGCTGCACACCAATCCCACGCTAAAGATACCCATAATATTTATTATGAATGGCATTACAGGGATACTATACTGGAGATCTACTGACTCCTGGATAAAAGAAATTTATCCCATGTATTACCTAAATATCTGAATGTCAGTTTTCATATTTAATTAGACTTTAACAACTCCAGGGCCCTTTAAAATACATGTGAAAATTGATAGTTAGAAAAACAATTCAAAATGTTCACAAAACTACTAAATTGCAAGTAACCAAATACCCATTGATAAAGCTAGCTGACAAAGAACACCACATTTACTGCCATGGTTTATCCCATCCTTAAAAAAAAAAAAGATGAGTTTTAGAATCAGCGGTAGGAGAAGGCAAGAGTTGGTATTCACTTATCTAAATCCAACAAAGAATATATTTCTTTATGTCACACTAGCCACAGAAATAAAAATAAAGAAAAAAAATAGTATAACAAACTATAGGCAACAAAAGGAACAATGCACTTTTTAAGAATTCTCCTAAAATAACAATGTCTGTCCACCAGAACTCCACAGCACATTCACACCAAGATCTGGCACTAAGTTTCAGAAACTAATAAAAACTGTGAAAGAAAACTGCATTTTCTGGGCTTGTGGCAGGGGTAGAGAGAAAGGAAGCTGGAGTACCTGAGTAGGTTTTTGAAACAAACTGATTTCAGAAGTATTCTTCATTACCCAATTCAGAAACCTATCAGCATCACAAAGGATTATTCTTTTTCAGCCATGAATGGCATGTATAGAACAGTTGAAAGAAAAGAACTTCACAACTTACTGCCAAGACCTGTTCTCACATGTGACTGCTTCTAGTGCTGGGCAAAAATACGCTAGTAATGTCTTAAATTTCATGCCACTCAACCTTAAGGAGCTGGTTAGAAGCCCAGAAATTCATCCACTAAGAATAAGCAGGTCACAAATACGGGGGAGGGGGGGAGGATCTAATGCAAGAGTTGTACTACAGACACGTAACAAACTTCGGTCATCATAACTTTTCCCTTACACATAGCACTGTTACCTGTGGTTTCTCTGGGGATTATACAGAAAAAAGTGGCACGCCAGGAACCTAGTGCTCTTTTCTCATCCAGCTCAAATGACTGGTTGGAACAATCCCTTCCTTTAATTCAACAGCATGCTTTTATTTTTCTCCACCACCTGCTGTAAAAGCATAATGACTAGCTTTAAATCTATCAAAGTAGATGGCTCCATGGTTAAGAACCAAGTGCAAAATTATGTTTATCTGGGATGTCAGGTAAAAGTCCTGTAAAAATGTAATTTTTCTCCTCACACTGATTGGTGAATTCAAAGCTTGAAAGGTGCCATAGCAGGTCTTTTGTCAGTCATATATCCAGGAACAGGTTCTGCTTTTAAAAATCGCCCACCTACCACATTAATTTACCTATTGCTATCACAGCATGCCTCCAAGCACAGGATGTTTTCATCTTCTAAAGGAACTACTTTATTTCTGTTACAAGCATTTTAAAAACACATTGATTGCAAATCATTCAGACACCTATTAAGAATATACTATGAATTGCTGTTAATGCAGTTGGAGAATAAATTTTAATGACTTATGTTAAAATGCTTATGTTCAGTATTACCTACTGAAATGTAACTCTGAAATAACCTTAATTAACCTATGACATCTAAAAAGTTAGGTAAGAGGCACTGTTTAATTTAAAATTTAAAAAAAACCTTTAATTTTTTTTTTTAAATTAAAAGTGCACACACATGAAAACTGCAGCACTTGAGGAAAATGACACATTTTCCTTCACTATAGGAAGAAGTCATACTAAATACTAAGAATTATTTATCTTCTTTGTAGTGGTATCTTAGTTTGTAGTACCAGAATTCATTATGCAAAACATGACTGTTTACAGTTAAGAGCAATGAAAGTCAAGTAAACTCAATTACCTACAAATGCCTTTTAAAAATTTTCTAGCCTTGTTCCCACTATCAGTAGGTTTTAATCATTCTCTCAGGTTATTTACTGGAACATGGAACTCCAAGTCTCATCCAAAAGCGCCAATGGAGTGTAAACATCAACAGCTTAATGGGAAACACAGCCAATTATTCCTAAGTTAGCGTTATTTTATTTTCATTGTAGGGCTTTTGTTGGTGCTGTCAGAACACTCAAAGAACCTAAACATCGCTATAAATGTAAACGTTTCAGAAAAGGAAGTGGATAAAACCACTCCTAAATCACTACATGCTTTAAATCACTGTGACATTAAACAAACAATCCTTAAGCAGTACTAAAAAAAAAATGCTGCTAAACAGATCATAATCAAGCCTGATCTGTGTATATTTGGTTTTCATCTTGTATCTGTCTTTCAGACTTACTAATAAAACATAAGAGCTTATTTTAGAAAAGAAAGATGCGAACTTGAAAATGTTTAGATACAAGTGACCAAGAATGCAGGAAGCCTCATGGGAACATCTTTTCCTGTAATCTCCAGGGAAAAATCTAGCTATTAATCCCAGCATTTATCCCACCCTGAATTTTGGGAGAGCATGGAGATTCATAACTAGCTGTGGTCTACCTGGCCATGCCATTTATTATATTTTTTCTATTAAATTAGCTTCCTTCCCTCTTTACCAGGTCTGTAAAAGGCTTCTTCAACACTGATTTCAAAAAAGCTTTATATTGACAGGCAACAGGAAATCTTTCCATGCTTTACAAGCAGGGAACAGGATGGAAAAAGGAAAAAGATGAAATGAAGGGGAAGGGGTAAGATCAGTCTCTATTACTCTATCCGACCTTCAGTTTCCAAACTAAGCAAAATCTAATCTAAACAAAAGTGTCTTTACATTTCCTCCTGTTCTCCCAGGAGAGGGAGGATTTCTGTTCTTTACTGGAGCGGTAACAACAGGTAGTTGTGAAGAATCACAGTTGCTTAATGTCTTTTTCATGTTGTCCTCATCCTTCCTTCACATGGGCAAGGCAGAGAGCAAACAGCCCTCCGTATGCAGATCACTTTATTATAAACTGAAGCTACTGAGACAATTTCCATTTCAGCTGACAAGATATTGCTAAAACCATGAAGAGATTCAACAGGTTCATGAA
>VZTU01004847.1:229500-251030 GCA_013400835.1 Zapornia atra | reverse complement strand
AATTCTCCTTTCTCATTTACCATTCACATGACCTTATCCTGCACAAACTGCACCTACCCCAGAATCTGGAAGTAGATTGGGTAGTCCTAGACAGTCTCCTCTTCCAACAGACACAGTATTGATATGAACAGGAAATCCCAGTAAGTTGTTTAGTAAGTTGTTTAACTTGCCTTAGGCTTGTTTAAAAAAATAGATATATATAAAAATTAAAAAAACCCCTTCTATCATTCCTCTTATTCTCAACCTACACAAAACTTAAAACCAAACAAAACCTGTCATTTTGCTCTCAATATATATACATTCTCTAGCAGCTTTTCATTACATTATTTTTCATAGAGAAAATGTCTTCAAAAGCTGTCCAAACAGCTACAGAGCTACAGAAAAGAGCCAGTGTTACAGATCTGTGGGGGAAAAAAAATTTAAAAAAAAAAAAAGCCCAGACCCTCAGAAGTAAGGTGTTCCCATCAAATGCAAACAAACAAACAAGAAAGCTGCAACTAGAAGAAAAATATCTTCAAGGCAAAACTGACATTATTTTCAAATCACAAGCAGCAACTGACACAAAACCACACGCGGAGCTGGTCATTTTTACACGCGTTCCCAGTCCCGGCATTCATGCTGCCAGCTGAGACTAATTTGGGAATTGTGGAAGGTGCCAGAGGTCTCCCATCTGCACCCTTCATTTCCAGCTTTACAGATAGTGAAAGAAAGATTTAAAAGGGGGTGGGGGTGGTGGGTGTAAATTTAAAAAAAAAAAGAAAAAAAAAATCACAGCAAGTCAGCACTGAGCTGAAAGACAATTCCTACTGCTGGCTGACAGAAACCCCTGCCTGCCTCGCTCTGCCACCCACGCCTGCTCACACCCCGGCTCAAGGGTTTGCTCAGGGCTATGCCTGCACATCCCTCCACACCAAAGTAAAAGCAGTTTAACAGGATGCCTGGCACGTGCAGTAGGAACCTGAACCTCACCTATGGGTACCCAAGGACCAGAAACCCGCAGAAACGCAAGCACTTCTCACACACATAATGGAAAGGCCAAAACCAGTGCTGTCAGGCTGCAGACACACACACAGAGGCAGACAGAGCTGTGGTTCAGCAGGTCACTGTACAATACATTGCTTCTCCTCCTTGCATGGCTGATTATTAAGATCAGACCAGAGTCTGGTTACTTACTAGAGCCTGAGGATCTCAGTTGCGACCGGGGCTGAAAGATTTCTCACTGTTCCTCGTTTGAGACAGATGGGAGTGGCCTGAGGCAAAACCGAGTTTCAAAAGCTCATCATAAGGGTGAGATCAATACTTCCGCCACATTAGGTATTTTCAAGTGTTTGGGCAACGAACATAGGCATACTGGAAAACTCTGATCTTCAGGAGCTGGCAAACAGCAAAATTCTGCTAGTCACAACAATGTGGCATTCAGTCATCATATACATTCTTTAGGCAGGAGAGAAATACCTTGAACTTTTCCTCACCTACACGTTTTAAGCACCATTCTGCTCAGCACTTAAAAATCAGCCTGCGGACAAGGCCAATTACTGACTCATTTAATAAAGTCACAACACCCCAGAAGTACAACTTTATACCACAAAACTGGGGGGGAAAAAAACATTCAAGTGCCCAGGGCTCAAAACAAAAAAAAACCCACCCCAGTTTGATGCTTTCCTTCTCCACCAATGACGTTTATTGTGCTTGCTTACAAACATCAGACACGGTTTTGCACTCATGGTACTGCCATCACGCACGCCACTCTTCCTGTTTTCACCCAACAAGTTTACTGGCAAGACAAACTTGCATCACTCCTCTTTCCCTTTCCCACCTCTGCTCAGAACATTACCCACCTTCCATTTACAAGTGAGCCATGAACAAAACAAGGGAAACCTGACACAATGCTCTATAGCTAAACCAGGAAGGCAAGTACCTCTGGAGCAGTACCCTCTCCCTTACCCAGGGAGTACATAACTCTAAACACCCGGTATGCTTTGAAGTTCATTTATTTATTAATTTGTAACTACACAAAACCGTCCTAATACAGAAAGTGGGATACAAGTCCTGACCCTTATCCTAGTCTTACACCTAACGAGGATGCAAGGCTTTTTTTATTAGGCTAAATAAACTGTTATTAGGTTATAAATAAGCTTAGTATATCTAGCCTTCACTCAGTTGCCCCGTGGTCATGTCAGGAACCAGAGATTTACAGCTTTCAGATAAACATAGCCCTGTAATGTAACTATGTTATTAAACTTCGTGAAACGTCGTTACAAACAAGTCCAGGTTCAAAGCTCATGAGGTTTCCCTTCTGCAAGGCAGACTTGCAACTGGGAGTTGTCCCTTATCACTCCAAGCCCCCAGTCTCTCTCTAGCCAGGTGACGCTTCTACCTGGTGAACTGCGACAACTCTGCACCCTGGTTTCCCTTCAGCATTTCAAATAGGAGAGCTCTTCAAACCCCTCACTCTTCAACCACATAAGAACTTCTGATGGAGTCTTGTTTTGATACTGCAGGACACTTCTCTGACCCATCTTTCTGCACACACTCTCAAATTCTAAACCCTAAATCCCTCCCTCATCCACAAATGTTAACTTCTCACTGTAATTAAAGGAAAGCTGAAAGCAGCAATTAAGCATTTTTTAAGAACTGCCTTTGTAATAATTTAATGACAGAATCACTTTCTGTCTGCACTGGCACATCCTGAGGGCTGAAATTCACAAAGACTGCCAAACCCACATATCTACTTTGGGTTTACATCATTTCCAGAGAAGGTTAAATTGGGAAACCCCTCAAATTGAAATACAAAGATTTTATCACGTTCCCCTAAACACCCACAACCACTTCTGCAATGAATGTATTTTACCAGTGTGTAAGAGAGAGGTTTTGAAACTTAGTTGAAGTTATACAGACCACAGTTTATTTAAAAAACATATAAACAGAAGTCAAAGGCACAAACCACAAAAAAACCATTTTGGAGCAGCATGTTGTATTGAGATCACATTATTGAATGCATAGTATTATCAAAATGTGGTACTATGTAAGCCATGGTAGGTTTAAATGTTGCAGTAAGTATAATAAAAAAAATGTGGAAAATCTACTAGCCATTTAAATCACTGAAGTAATTAAAAATGTGCTGTAAAAGGAAGTCCATACATGACACTGATTTGTTTCAAGCACTTTTCGTACTGATTATTCAGTTTCACGGATTCCTGTACCGCATGCTTTAGATCTTCTATCTCTTCAAAAAAGTCCTAGAAAAACCCAAAGATATTCACCTTAAAGCTTCTTTCAAAGACATTCTCAGTAAGAGCAGTCAGCATTCTGGTTGTTGCCAAGTTCAAAGAGACTTCCTACACTTTTATTACTATGTGGCAGAGTTATGCAAACACAGCTAGAGTGCGATACAGAGATCAACTGCAACCTCACCTAACAATTTAAAACTTTGCCCTGAATGCACAATGCAAGCAGAATTCCAGTTGTGTTAGAGCCTGAAATGCAGACTAATAATAGGAAAGAAAAGAGCAGGGGAAAAAAAAAAAAATGTTGATTTATCAGAAAGCTACAAAATGACAGTCCAAAATGACAAGGGAATAATGTTGAACTCATCCGTGCAAAAATACAGCTCCCTGTGCTGCAACCAGCAGCAAAGCGGGTGACACGCTGTTAGCGATGACGCTCTGAAAGTTGCAAGATTACAAGAAGGGGACAAGGGGCAAGGAGAGATATGAGCAGAGCAAAGAGGGAGGATGTTAGCATATGAAGAAGACTACACTAAAGAGTTCCAGATGGAAAAATGGATAGTGTACTTAGACCTCAAAAGATGCAAAGTATCTTTAGACAGGAACTGCTTTGTAAACTGCTAGTATCCGTTTAGAACTTTAAGTACAACTACATTGTGTCAATGAATGTCCTTTCAGAATAGGAGCTATTATTTATGACTGTGCTATGTTAAGAAGTTTGATTTTCATATTCAAAAGGGTAAGATTTATGATGCATTAAAACTTGACAGAACCTAAAATGGGTAAGAGGGCCTAAATGGGGAACACTATCCAACAGGTTCAACTGACTCAGATTAAATCTGCAACAAAGAAAGGAAAGAAAAAGAGCGGTATGTAAGGCTACACAGAAAGTACAGACAGTCCAATAGGAAAAACATTAAAAAAAGCAAGTGCTGTTGAATGTATTTAATGTCAGTCTATGTGGGTTTACTTTCTCATATCAATCCTTTCATAATTGTACTACTCCAGAATGCATAACTTGCCTAGTCGTGCTAGCTATACCTAATTCGACCAGGTGATAAATTCAGCTTCCTTGAAATAAACATTTATCAAAAAGCCATCAGTGGCCCATAGCTTAAACAGAAGGGTGTTTTGTCAGCCCCAGCAACTCAAGCCTATTGAGCGACTCTGATCCTTTCTAAGTGAAGTCAGGAGGTGCTGGGAAATACAAGGACAGCAAGTGGAGTGTAATTGCCCAACACTTAACTTCACCACCCTTGGAAAATCCCATCTACCAGAGCAACGCCATGTCTACTTACATCCATCTGCACCTGGCATGTTCTGCCTATTCTTCTGACCTTTTTTTTAAATTAACAGTTACATGCATCTTGAATAATGCACAGTGACTTAAAACTACCTAAAAAAGGATCACTGATAAAAAAGCCATAATTTCAGATTTATGTACCTTTCTTCTGAAAGATGAAACTGTCAGCCACAAATTCTTCCTAACTCCCAAACCCCAGGGATCTGGAACTCACCCTGGCTCATGTTCCACAAGCTTCACACCTAATGAGATCTGACCATATTTTACTGTTGCCCTGCAATGGGTAATGTAGTGTAGCTTGTGAGAGGGTATTGCAAGATGAGAAAACAGATTATGAACAAAAAACAAAGAAATAAAAAAAAATCCTTGAAGCAAGACTTGAAGAATAAGCAAAACAACCCAAACAAGTTTGTTGCTGAAAATAAAATCTTAGGTCAGTACATTAAACTGAGCCCTCTGTAGCTAGATAAGAGCTCTTCTTCTCCTCCTCACAAAATTTCAAGATCTAGCAAATTTTCACACTTTCACTTTCTCCACCTATCAATCTATCACAAAAACTTCAAAGCCCTCCCCCCTTTGCCTTCCCAAAGCTTAGAATTCTGTAAAAGGCATAACCTCAATATATTTAAGTTCAAGAGAAAACAGCTTTTCCCTCACTGACATCGGGAAGCAACAGAAGTGATCATTCAACAAAATATTTTTATTATCTCTGCAAACGTCTGTTGGAAGGAATTATGACTGTTACCAACGGTTACCATTTTAATGTTCTAATAACCAAAGGCAAATAATCACTCCTAAAGCAAACCAAATTGCCCAAACTTTAAACAACAACAAAAAAATCCACAAGAAAATCCACAGCTCTTTTAAAAAATTAAATTTAAATTGCATTATTCCCCTTCCTTAGCCAAGCAGTACTGTAAGACATCGATGTTTCAAGGAGTCATTAGTTTCCATTTTTTACTCAGAAGGCTTTCTTTTTTTATTATTATGCATTTTGCTTCCTAACAGCATATGTTCAGCCTAAAGATGAGTTTCAGTTCAGGCAGAAAAGTTCGTTTTTCAAAAATCACCTATTCTTAAGCTTGTCCTAAAACAAATTACCTTGTCTAATCCGGCTAATTCATTTTTTAGTGCTCTCTTTTCTGTAGACAACTTTTCATTTTCTTTCTTCAGCTTTTTAATCTCCTTCAACAATAGCTCTATATTCAAATAAAAAAAAAAATATAGACTTCAACCATTACAGTCAACCTCCCCCTCATATGAATCATATTACAGCTAAAGAGCTGCCTACGTTTTGTGATATTAGAAAATTATGGTTCAGCTTTTTAAAGTACCTTTTTCATAAAGAGATTTATTCTTAAGACTCAGCCCAGCACACTCCCAGGTACTATGAAAAACAACAAGACCTGTCAATTGCATAATCTGAATCTGGCAGATTCTTAGAATGGGGGATTAATTAACTTCAAAATTCACAAAACAGACATCACATTGCCTTGTTTATCTTTTTCTCACTTATGAAAGGGTCGCATTAGCCCATATTTGCTGAAAATTATGCCAACTGTATATATCTCTTCAATCTCTTTTTTTATGCTTTTAAGTAGAACAGGATTGCACCTTAATTTGTGGATTTTATTTAGGAAGAACCGGTATTGTCTGGGTTTGTCCCACATTTTAAAGCTAAAACCAGGTTCTTTCATGTATCAGTGTCTGAAAACCAAAGAATGGAGCAGCTGATATGATTACTGAAGAGATGTGCATAGATACAGCTCGCTGGAAAAATAATGAATAGTACTAAATAGAGCCACACACTCCCACCAGTTCAGAGAAAGAGAAGAGCAGCAAACTCTTAGTTTTGTCACAAACAAGTGCAGGGCTTGATCCACAGACAGGACACTGACTACAAGATGCCCTTTTTACGTAACAGGTTTTCACACATGAAAAACAGATTGCTGGTTGAAGTAGAAGAAACAACTTGGAACGTGCCTTCAGATCAGAAATTAAATACATCCTCTGTGATGAGCTTATTGAAAGGAACAATATCAGAATTAACCACACCATTACCTAAATATTTACTGCAACAGGGCTCCTTTTTAGAATCGTCCTTCCAAGGTGTTACTTCTCCCTCTGGGGTTCGCCTTCTTTTTCCAGAAACAGCACTAGTTTTCCAAGAAACCCTTTTACATTCCAATTGCTCAATTCTTTGCTTCTGCTCTTGAAGATTATGCTCTAGCTCATGAATTTTAATCTGCCAAGAAACTAATTTTTTTTTAAAATGCAAAGAACAAACACAGTTCAACTGAATACAACTGGAAACATATCCTGAATGCGAACCTAAGAGTTTTCAATTGCTGACTTAAAACTACATTCATCCACAGCGTCTGAAAGGAGAAACAAACACAGCAAGTGAAGCTCTGCATACATCAGAAGTGTTTTCAAAAGATCTGTTACTGAGCATGTGCTCCCCAGACGGTATAAATGTATGTGCACAAAGATACTAAACCCTTCTGCACAATAAAGCGTACCTGAATGGCAGCAATTGTCAACCTCTGAGGAACAGTACAAATGATAACGAATAGTAATTTACAAAGAAATGAAGCAGGTTCCAGACCCCTAGAAGGTAGTTAGACTGGTCAGCTGATATGCTTGACCAATGCCTAAAGAGACAACATGCACCTGAAGCTCCTTGAATCACTACCCTTCCTTGGCTCCTGTTACGGTGCTCGTCGGTACCCGACAGAAGAGAATCTGCCTTCGTTTGGTGAGCTTGCTGCTGCATTGCTGAAGTAACTCATGACATGCACAGAAAATTATCAGGGCAAGAGAGGCTGGGAGATGCATTTACAGCTGGGAGCAGTATGCAGGTGAGTGAAGAAAAAAAACAAGGAAAGGGGAGACTACGTTACAGACACATCAGTGACGCAATTCACTTTCAACGTGAACTACAGACCTCTCTCCCAATGGTATGGGAAACAAAAATGAGCATAAAATGGAAAATACAGACACATTTTACAAATGCAAAAATTACTTCTCTGTCTACCTAAGAGCTCATGTTTGGCTACTCAACAGCACCTCCTACAAATTCTACTCACAGTGAGATTTTTAATCGCCTCACTTTGCTCCTGGTTTGTTTTGATTTCTTTAACATAGCGTTTCTGCAGGTCAGAATACATCTGAAGTAGTCTAAAATAGAAGAAATGCAGAAATTACACCAAAATAGGACAGCCAACAAAATGTGAATCCTTTATGATGAAAAGTATTACCAACACCCCACAGAGATCGCCTGGGCTGTAGCTGCACTGTAGAGACTTGTAACAGAAATAAAGATGGGCACGGATGAAGTGTGACCAGCAACACAGAAAGAGAAAACACCAGAGAAAAGCAGCAAAGGAAGAGTTAAAAGAATGGTCTGTATGGATGGCAAGGAGTCCCTTCCACTGAGCCAGACCGAGAACGCTGTTGGTTTTTGTCCAGCCCACATGGCCAGTCTAATTAAACCTCGGTCATCCTATACATCAGCAACAGGACTGAGGGACCCAGTCTGCAGCATGTCACATACATCACCCTTCCCCAGCAAAACAGGAATAGCAAAAGATCACTCCTAAAGGATACTAAAAAAAAGACTGTCCAGAGACTGGTTTCTTGCCACCAATGAAGAACCCATGATGAGAACTCAGAAGACCGCATCCCCAGTTCTTTCCATGCTCCACACAAGCAACCCTGCCCAGATCACTTGGACAAACCCACCTCGCTGCTCCTGAGTGTGTGGGTGTGAGCATATGAATCAATGAAATCTTTGAGGAAATGAGTGTGAGTGGGGAAAGTCAATGTAAAATAAACATATTTGTGATACTTATATTATCTTTCCCTTTAATATTACCTTATATCAAGTTCTGCTACGCTAATTCCCTACTGTAATTCACAGCACTCTAGCTGTATATATCATGCCCATAATGTGTCTGCTTATGTTCATCAGTTGTTTTTTTCCTATTTTATGTGGAATCTGAATAAGAGTGGCATTCATACCATGTCATGACTGCACACCACAAGAAGAAAGAGCAATACTGGTACAGAACAGCTTTGTACAATAACATACAAATAGAGGCTGGAGGGAGGAAAAAAAAAAGCTAAGTCAGGTTATCTGTGTGTAGCTGAATACAAAGCAGGTCCAGCACTAGATTCAAAGAATAACTCAAGGCTTCTACAACATACATAACTAATTAACTACTCAGTTCAAGCCCAGAGCTAGACACCCAGCCTTCCTATGTAGTTTGTAAAGACAGTGTGGCACACTTTTAGGATAAAAGAAAGAAAAAGGAAAAAAAATATAGAAAAAGAAAAAAACGGGCCTTCTACAGCCATCTAAAAGAAACGTTTGAAATGGGGTACTTAAATCAAGAGCAGTGGGGACTGCCTCCAGCTTTATGAGATCCACAGCCCATTTCTGCAGGTGGACAAAATGTAGCCTTTGAATGAATGGAGCAGCCTTTTTCTTTTAAAGCTCAGTCACTGAGGGACAGAACAACGTTTTAGGTAGGGTGCCCGCTCGTTAGACTAGTTCAATGCTCACTTCCTTAAAGCAAAGATGTATCTCCTGTATTGAAAAGAGCTGTGACAAGAGTCTGTTTCTAGCATTAACTGGCAAACTGCAGTAACAGCTCACTTTGAAAATCAATTAGACTGAAAAGTATAATCACTTGTGTGGCTTGCTCTGAAAACAGTACCAGCCTAGAAAATTTATATACACATTAAAAAAACAAGCTAAGGAAGCTCCTACAAAATTTAAATTTACATAATTCTAAGTTAAAAATCTAAAGGGAAAAAAAATCACATGTGCACACACACATAGGAGCCTCCTTAGCCCATTCTATTTTTCTTAATTTTGTTTAATTAATTTTGTTCTTTGTTTAGCACAAGCTTAAAGGTTAATCTAAGATTTACTACATCCTTTAAAAATTTAAATATAATTACTTCTCACTGTCCCATAGGCTGGAAGTTGCTTCCATAACAGCTAACAAAAATTCAACTGATTTAACCATATACAACACGTTCGACCTTAGAGGGAAGAATGTTTAATTCTGTGAAGAACCAATTTTCAAGAACTCACCTGACACTGTCACCATCTCGATTAAGATCCTTATGCCATAGGTGGGTTTCTGTTTGAACTTGAACACTTTATTGGAAAAAAAACCAAACACCCAAACACAACAGCTTAATAAAATTAGTTTTTACAATTTCAACTGGGTCAAACAAAGCAACTGGAAAAGGCTAAATTACTTTTCAGTTTGATCTGACACTAGAGGCTTCCATGCAGGATCATAAACATCCCCAAATGTAAACGTGACCATTTTTGCAAACAGGTGTTTAAATCCTGGCAGGACACCCTTCAAAACATTAGCACTACAGTTTTTCAGAGCCTATGGTCACAGTTTCCAAATCTTTTAACCAGCCTTGGTGCAATTTAACTATCTTACTACTGGTTTATGGCAAAATAGTCTAAAACTCTTGGCAGCCGGTCGGAGACAGGGTGCTGGCTACACTGGGGTATTACACATATTCAAACTGTTTCTTTCACTACAACAACGAATTTTGTCCAAATTGCCCCAGCCATCCTTTGTTCCTTTACACAGCTCCAGCATTCACTATTCCCCCCCATCCAGTTCACAGGCAGCCCCTCAAAATACGCACTGTGGGTAAGGCCTAATTTGTCTTTAGAACAAGGCACAAATCCTAAAATACTGCATTTCTTTTGACACAAAATAACTGACAATCCTTACTCTCTGCTTGTGACATAGTCATGCATCAACTGCTGCAAATGCATTTTTTCTTGGATCTGACTCATATTCTTTTCTAGGTCCTTATTTTTTAAGTGTAGTTTTCTCAACTTCTTGACTAATTGTTCATTTTCATCACTGAGCTGAAAAGGAAGAGAATTGAAAAATAAAAATCAACCCATTTTTTTCAGATCAAGTTTTAGTTGAGCTAATAACATTTCAACTTAAAATTATCTCCCCAAAATCGTATGACATTTACCTTGAACTATATGAATATATATATAGGAAAATGGCAGGAAAAATAATTAGCTCCAAATTTTATGAAGAATTGACTAAAACACAGCCTCTGTAATGTATATATATAAAAGGCTTCTAGTGTATGTTGATAATTGTTTAGTGAACAAGAAGGAAAACAGGTTTTGTATTTTAAAAAATAAATCACAACATACGAGTTTTCCGTTATAAACTGCAGGTCTGCACCTAAGCTTGTATTTATTTGCTGGTTCGTTTCATGTCACCAAAGCTGACAACTGCAGCCACATTCACAGAATTTCTCGCCTGCATGTTTGCTAAACCTCACCAATTGTATGTATCACTGAAACGCACCAAACGCGACTATGGCGCCCGAGGCTACAGGCTATTCCACATCGCTGATGCTGTCGACCGATACTCAAACCAAGAGAAGGAAGACCAGCGCCGCAAGCTGCCACAGGCGTGAGCTCTGCCCTAAGAGTAACGGCAAACCAGGCCGAGCAGAGAGCCACCGTGCCCGAGGGTTCCCGGGCGCTCTCTACCAGAGCGGGCCGGAGCAGAGAGGCCTTCGCGAGACTCTGGAGAGGCGAGGCATGCCCCGGGCGGCCGGGAGGGGTCCCACTCACTTGAATGCATTTGTGGACGGAGGGCAGGGCCATGGCGCCGGGAGCGAGGCCCCAGGCAGGACCCGCCGGGAGAAGCCAGAGCCCGCTCCCGGCCTCTTTCGAACGCACCCGCCGCCCTGCGGAGACCGCGCCGCGGAAAGCCCCCGCATGACTGCCCCATTCTCTGCCTGTCGCTACCACTCGCTCCACAGCTCTCTCAAGCAGGCACCTTTGCTACCAAAGCCCATCCTGATAGGGGCCTAACAGTGGACGTCATAAACAAGCGACTGCAGCGGGTCAAGGGCCCAAGCCACACACTGTAACACCCCGTTACCAGGGAAACAGCAAACGGAGCTCCGGCCGCTCCACGCGGCGCCGGGGCGAGCGGGAGCGGCCGCCGGGCAGGTCTCCTCCCCGCGCTCGGAGCGGCCTGGCCGCGGTGCGAAGCAGGCGGAGCCTAGCACAGCAGCGGCCGCCTGCCCAGCGAGCGCCCCCCGGTGGTCACTGCAGCGGCTGGGAAGGGCTCGCACGGGGGCTCCAGCCGGCCGGCACCGGAACGAGACGGCGGGTCCCTTGGCCCAGCTGCGGGGGCTCCGCAGTCAGCTTTAGGGGGGCTGTGACCCTCACCCTCCGCAGCCCGCGTAAAGGCACCCAGTCTCCGCTTGTCTCTTGGAAACCGTTATTAGTTTTATTCGCGTTTCCTGCGACCGACAGCGGGCGCGTGGGACTGAGGCCGCTGCCCATCACACACCTGGGCAGGCAGGCTGGTACACCCGCACACACCACGTCAGGCACCTCTACGTGATGCACACTCTGCATCTCCCGTCACAACAGGCGGCAGGGCACAGGCCGTGGCCTGTGGGCAGGCACCCACCAAGGCCAGAGAGAGCAGCGTGCCTGGTATCGGGGCCACCTGCGGGGGTTTGTGCTACTTGGCATCGCTACTGCTTGCTGCAGTTTGCCTCTGGATTCCGGATGTATTTTTGGGAGGCCATGGCTGGGGGGCACACAGGCAGGATAAATCATTACACCCTCATGACCGAGCCTTACAGGCAACATACCATGTGAAGGCACTTGCCAGCTGTAAAATCACCCGTCACGGCAGGACTGACCCACAGCAGCAAATATTGCCTGCTGGTCTCAGTGGCCTTTGTTACAGGCAGTTCAAAACCTTTCCTTTTTCCCTCTCATTCTCTAGCTTATTCTACAATTTGTCTTTTTCTTTCCATCTCCTGTCTTTTCATAAAGTGTTTCCTCTCTTGTTACTTATAGCAACATGTTGCCATCTCTTTTTTTTTGATATAAAATGTTGCCAGATGTCACCTAATGCTCCATCTTGACTGCCCTGCACACCTGATGGCAGAGCCTGGCAATTTTTGTGAGGAACCATTCACTCCTGGGAAGAGATGGGGACATGACAGCAGCTCACTACTGCCTACTGTGGGGTCTACAACTTCCCTAAAACATTGTACAAGACACTCAGGTTACATTAAACTGCAAGTGGGAACCGGAGACATGATCAGATTAAGGGAGGTGTCATGCACCTCTAGCTACAAGGCACGACCCCAGCATCTCTCCTCCTCTGCCATCGGCCATCACCCACCCAGCCAACTCCCTGCACTTGTCACAGGGTTGACAGTGCAAGGTAAAAGCTGCTGTGCTGAGATGAATACACGTGAGAACCAAGCTGTGAGGGAACACGGTGCCCATGCTGCTAACTGCCACCAGAAATCCTGTCTGTGAAGATTCCTGTATGGGTTCTGTAACTGCAGCTGCAGCCACACAGCAGCAGTCTTGGGGCCCATGACGAGTCACCTTGTCCATAAAGGGTTTGGCAACAAAACTGTTACTTTAATCAGCAACTGACATTGAATAAATTAGCAATAGTTCATGGCATGACAACTAGGAAGCCACTTCTTGGTAAAAGTACAGCTGGATGTAACTAGCTGCAGTAGCAATAAAAAAATAAAATTTAAAAAGAAAAGAAAGAAATTTGGGAGGTCTAATACCAGCCAGCAGTGCTGGCTGACCCTGTTTTCAGATGGAGCAGCAATACCCTGAGAGGTAATTATTCTGTTCTACTCTGTTTTATCCAGCACAAACACAATCTCATTGAGATCCTGAGGAGTCTAGAAAACAGGAATTACACCGGGAAGGGCTGAAATAACTCTGTGTGTTTAGTCCAGAAAACAGAGACTGCCAAGAATCATTTTTAAGTGACTTTATCTTTGATTATCATAAAGGATGGTAATGATTGTTTTACATTTCGTCTAGAGGAGAATGAACAGAAATAAACTTACTTTCCAGAAGAGATTATTTTGTCTGGATAACAGGGAAAACTTTCTTAGTATCAAAGAAGAAAAATACACATAGTTCTCCCTCACTACAGGCTTTAACTTCTAGTTAAATGGGTCGGAGAATGATCAGACATGACTTTGGATACAGATATGTCTAATATGCACAGCATACTGGCATACAGCAAGTAGACAAAAAGATCATTTTAAAGCCCCCTCTAGGCCAACATTTAAGTGATTCTATGTTATTAATTTAGAAGAGAACATGCTCTGATAAAATAGCAATCCTGCTATGCTGCAAAACTTTGTAGAATGACTTCAGAAATAATTGTTCAAGTGACAAAGGGGATCTGTAGCATAAGACAGTATGGTGGAGAAGGATCAGCACACTGGAACCCAGCATACCCTATATACCAGTACCTCACTGTAAGCAGTATGAGTAGGAAAACAACTTTTTCCTCAATATTGGGAATGTTGGCAGTAGTCAGAATTGCATAATACCATATACAAGGCAAGGCCACCTGAGGATTGAGAAATGGCATTTTATAATGTGCAAGGCTTGCAATGACTGCCCTTCCTGTGGTGGCCAGGTGCTTGGGTGGAGCAGTAAAACAAACAGAGGAGGAAACACAGATGGATTAATTCAGGGCTTCTGGAGAAACTAGAGCTGGCATGGAAAGGGCAGCACTTGGAACAACCACTTAGACAGGTCAGATGTAGCAGAAAAAACAAGCCTGTGGTATGTCCTGGGTTATTCTCAGATGTGAAATCTGCAGACCCTGTTTCCCTAGCTCTTGTACAAACACAACTAGTTGTGGGCACCCTGCAGCTCTCCTCCTTACCCCAGAGATGACAACGGAAATGGGTCTGGATGGGACGAAGTTAATTTTCCCCACAGCAGCCCTCACAGTGCTGTGCTGTGCACTGGTAGCCAGTACGGTGTTGGTAACACACCAGGGTTTGGTTACTGCTGAGCGGTGCTGGCACAGCACCGAGGCTGTCCCTCTACAACGCCCCCAACTCAGCAGCAGGCTGGGAGTGGGGCAAGATCCTGTGATGAGACACAGCCAGGACAGCTGACCCAAACTGACCAAAGGGATATTACACCATGTGATGTCTGCTCAGCAATAAAAGCAGGGGAAGGTGGTGGCAGGGCATTAATTATTTGCAATGTTTGCCTTCCAGAGCAACTGCTACACGTACTAAAGCCCTGCTTCCCGGGAAGCAGCCAGACATCACCTGCTCATGGGAAGTAAAGAATAAATCTTTTGTTTTCCCTTTGCCTCCACAAGCAGCCTTTTGCTCTTGCTTTATTAAACTCCCTTTAACTTGATCTATGAGGGTTTTTTTCCCCATCTAATTTTTCCCCCCTCACCGTCCAGCTGAGGAGGGGAGTGACAGAGTGGCTTGGTGGGCACCTGGCGTTCAGCCAGGTTCAACTCCCTGAAACAGCAATGCAGCAGCTAGGCACACTTTCTAAGACCCCAATATTTTCAGAACTCTAAAACTGTTACCAGTAGAACAGCTTCTGTATTCTACAGGCTGGAAAACGACACGCAGAGAAGTTGGGAAATGCTCCAACAGACCTAAAAAGGACACAAGAATTCCCAATTTCTGACCTAGAAACTGAGCTGCACAGCGTCCCTCTGTTCTGCTTTTCCATGCCTGGCAGGGAAATCAAAGATAGATGGCAGAAACACACAACAGCCAGGTTTCTCCACTATGCAGCCAGACCTGCAAGGAGTTTGTGTAAAATTCAGGTTCTATCGAACAAGTGCTGATCCGAGTAACAGCAAAAGAACCTACCTGTATCTTCAAACTCTTGGAAAAAGCTACAGCTGAAGCTCTTGTAGGTTTTATCATGCATTCCAAGCAAACATTTTAAAAAGTGGTCACTGATTTTGAGTGGCTCCACTTCAAAATGACCATTTATTCTTCCAAATTAAAGACTCTTGATAGATCTGTAAAAATGGGCCAAGGGTGAGAAGCACTGGACATCAGATTTTGAAGCACCCAAAAATCAAAAGATAATGTTAACCTGCATGTATATACAAAACACAGTTTATACAAACAATAAAAAGACTTTTGTGTACTTGATTAGGTAACAGGTTAATTTTCCAGAGATACTAACAATGTATTATTTTAAAAAAATAAAGGTATGAAATGCCACTAAGATATTTACTTTGCACTGCAAAGCAGAAACATTTCAGTACACTCTGATTCAGCTGGTTTGGTGAACACATTCTTTTTTCCTTGCATTTTTGTTTCTAACTCAGCTTGGTCTGAACAGAGACAGATTTCATGCTCACACACACGAATAAAAATATCGATTCCAGCAGTGCTGAGCCTGCTTCTTACTGTCAAACAGCAGGAATGTGACCCACAGTACTTTGTGTAGCCTTTTTTATCTGCACAATCAAAGGGCAGTGTGTGTCCTTTCAACCCTCAGAGACCTACTATCCTCATGAGAATTTCCAAGAATTCAAATTCTCCTGTGAAAATCTACATGTCTTTGTAAAAACACCTAAAAATTTCACCTGCCCCAAATGAATCTCTTTTGTATTCCATCCACCACCTGTGTCAGCAATGACTCCAGAATCCCTCTCAGGACAGAAGACAGCAAAGCTCATGCAGTCCTTCTTCCTTGACCCAATCAGTGCTGCCAATCTTACCAGTTGAAAAATCATGGAATAACCACAAACAACACAGGCAACCTGGAAAAAAAGCCTTTTCTCCCTCTTGTTTTGAGCTTGGGTCTGAAGTAATAATCACACTTATGCTCAAGAGCCTTCCCCGAAACAGGGAGAAGCAGTCTGGCTTTCCTGAGCCCTGGTGCAAGCACAGAAGACAGCTAAACATAGATGTTCAGAATTCAGTTCAAAACATGAACATTTCCTGCATATTAAGACAAAAAAGCACCAAGACCTGATTGGATTTAAGATGACTGCAGAATTAGAAACAGTGAATCTTTCCTCATAATATGTAAGAATCTTAAAGCTGACAAAACAAAATAGAGGCAAACCAAAATTAAGGTTAAACCAAATTAGGCTACAGGGATCCCTGCCATAGCACACTGACAGATATTCTGTATCACCTTCAGTGACTAAAACATCTGGTTATAATGCAAGTTTGTGTTCCAAGTGGTAGTGGTGTATTATTTTTAGTATCTTCAGTGCATAATGTTCAAAAAACAATGCTGCCATGCATGTGGCAGAGATAGTCTGCTGCTTCTCCTTCAAGGCCAGGGAAAAAGACCTTTACCATATTATTGTACACCCACAGACATGGTCTAGGAAAAAGAGTAACAGCTTGGGACTTTATTACCTTGTCCACAGAACTCCCTCCAGAGAAGAAAAACATCCTGGTGGAGAACCAAAGGACTTGCACCCCAGGAAAGCTCTCGTAGCCATACTGCCTGAAAGGGAAAACTTCTGGGGTTGACAGAGCCAGTCTAAAAACTCCAGAAAACACTGCCATTTTACCAGTATAACTGTCTGTCAGACCTTGAAGCCAGAAATCTCATTTCATTTCCACATTAAGCAACCCCCACAGTAGCTCTGACACCTGCACTGCATGTTTGAGACTATCTTTGGGTTAGTTTGTGGCTGGAGGGAAAATGCAGAGGGCGTCCAAGCAGCAATCCCCGGGCCTTCTGGAAGTAGAGAAGAAAGGTAATCAGAATATGACTCTGCATGACAGAAAATGAACACAAGAAACATCTAAGACACCATTTAGAATGGTGCATTAATCAAGCATTATGTCATTAATGAGTCATTAGCAAGCATTATGAAAAACGGTGCTGGTGTTAGTAATTCCTATTTGCCTCTAATGAAGCAGAAGTGAGATCAACACAGCTCTTCTAGGGAGTCCAGCAAGAAGAGAGAGCACCTCCTTATGATTTACCTTCCCTTCTTGTATGCTCAAAAGGCAAAACAAGTATCTGGGCCAAACATCCTCTTTTATCAGCTATAAAATCTCTCACTGCAACATTACCATTGCACTGAACTACTATGATATTGCAGTAGTTTGCACAAACAAAAAGCTTGTCATCTGGGCTACCTCTCAAAGGCAGACTCAAACTCCATTTTTCGTGAGATACTGATAAAAGCTCCAGGGCTAGAGACAGTAAACAACAATTTTATATGACTAATCCAATATAATCCTATGCTGTGTAAAAAGACCATCCGCATGGGCTCCCACTGAAGTGCTCTAATAACAGCACAGCAAGCCTCTGACTGTCACGCTAAGGAAATGCTCTTTCACACTCAGGCTAATAATTCCAAAAGATTACTTCCTTTTTCTTTTCTTTTTCCCCCCCTTCTCTGTTTTTATTAAAGCTGTTAGCCACTTGTTCTCCCATTTAATTCCACATTAAGAGATCATCCATCAAACCCGTGGAGTGACAAGGGTGCACACTGGCAGACATCCGCGGAATCCACGTCAATGGCTGGATAGCTACAGAGGGGTCACCCTCCCTCTGCAAAAAACTACAACCTATTTTATTACATCACTGCAGCGTGCAATTACTGTCACAGAAGAGAATGGCAAGCTGTCGGCTGAGGCATAATTAAGCCCATTTCAGCAGCAGCAGCTTCCCCTCTGACTGACCCTGAGCTTTGCACCGCAAGCCGAGCAGAGCACAACAGGGATCTCTGGGTGGCACGCAGAGCAGCCGTGCCAATGAATGTTGCACAGCAGCTTAGGAGAGGGAGTGAAGGGGACTACCCCCTCCACCTGAGCCTCACCCTAAATCGACTTGGGATTCACATCCTGGGAGAGGAGGAAATCTACGACTGCGCTCTGTTTTCTGCTCTGAGGTCAGAAGGAACAGGTTTTCCCCTCGGCCAAGCATTCGCTGGCTCAGGCTACGCTAATCTGTTCAGGGCTCAGGATTCAGACAGATGAAGCACCCAAGAAACACCAGCATTTCAGGTTCATCCAGGATGGGCCTATTCCAAGTGGATGAGATTAAACACGTGGTGTGTGTGTGTAGGTTACGAAAGGCATGTGAGAGGAACTGGCTAGCGCCTGGCGTTATGAAAGATCAGAGGTTATGAAAGACCTTGGCAGTTATGAAAGATGAGCTGAGAGGCTGATCCAGCAAGGCAGAGAGCAGTCTTGACCTGCCTGGAGGTGAACGGACGTTCAAAACCACCCAGCAACTCACAGGAGGAACCTTGTGCTGCCTGGCAGGTCTAAGCTAAAGAAGACTTGAAAAATCTTCCCAACAGTAGTAAGAAAACAATTGTCACAGGCTAGGAGAGTAAGGGCTAGAAATATTGCCATCTGTTTATAGGCCTTACGGGCAGCTATTTTTTTTTTGCAAAGTATTTTGAAGGCTCTTAAAATCCTAGCTGCAGCCACTGATTTTCTAAGAAGTATTCTTTCCCAGCCTTTTAGTTCTGCTTTAAATCTCCTACCTGCATGAGCCACGTAGCTGTAATGAATCTGTAAAAAACATTCAGGTGACCTGAATTCACTCAAATCCTTTTACTAATATTCTACCACCAGAATGAAGAGGAGGTTAGGGAAATTTTTACTGAGCCAGATTTTGTTTTCCAAATGCCACTCAGACATTACTTAGAAAGGGGGTGCATTCCTGCTTAGAAAAAAATACTGAGGAGAGCACTTCTCCCCTCTGCAACAGTATTTCTCTGTGGTGATGATTTTCCACATCAGCGTGGATGGATATTTCTGCATCCTGCCCACTACACTATCATTCACACTGCCCTGTTTTTAAAACATGAGTTAAACAGACCTTTCAAATAAATCCCCAGGCTTTGCCACAGACCTGAGACACAAAGGAGGAAACCATCTGCTCTGCATCAGAACAGTATGCAGCCTTTCTCAGCAAAAGGTGTAGACCATTTTACTGTGGGCCCATTCAATAACTAAAATTTAATCTTTTAAGGAAAACCACAGAAAACACTTTTATTGTGGTCTGAGATGCTTCCTAGAATGCAAAGCTATGGTGAGCTGTAGCTTTTCTTCTTTGCCAAAGTTTTAGCTGTTTTTACAAACAGTGCACACAACTCTCAGCGGTGCACACAACTCTCCAGGAAATACACTTGTCCATCTGTCCCAGCACAGAAACTCTCTAGGGACGGTCCTGAATACACCTCAAGTTATGCTAGGCATGGCATCAATAAAAAGCACAAACTTCTCAAACCTGGAGGAAACTGACATTAAGGAAGAATCCAGAGGAATTCTGTTCCACACTGTTCCAAATTATACTACATGTTTGTAGGGTTACTGCACTTAATTACACTAATCTTAAGTGAAGGCAAAGTAGATACGCAGTCGGAGGAAACGAGAAACTTAGAACAGTCAATCAGTAGAAGGACCAAGAAACATTTGGTGGGGAGTTCTTCAAACAAAATTTCATCATTTCATACTTTAAACAAACTTTTAAACTTCACATGTTAGTTAATTCACCTTCTCAGGGTTTGTTACTAGGGGTTTTTTCGGATTCAAAGTGGCAACTGGAAAATGTTTTGCTAAGTAGGCTGACAGCGTTGCTGTCTTTGTGGTATCCACTGCCACAGTGCAGCTTGAAAGTTCCAAGAATGAAGCTGAATGCTTGCACTACACACCATGAAATTTTTGTCACATATTTTAGAAGGAAAAGGTCCAAGCTGCCTTTTTTAAAAAGTGTCCGTTATTTTTGTTAACTACATATGACAGGAGTATTACGTTCCTCTCATCCCAAAGTCATCTGTCCTACAAGATAAACAACAAAAGAAAACAGATCTAGACTGAGGGTCTCTTAAGCTATATAGAATACCCAAGCCAATTAAACTTAGAAAATTAACAATTAATTTTGTGCTCACATCAGAGGCGGTAAGTGTGGTATTAAGTCATTTTCATAATGCAAACGTGGTCACCACTAAAGCGTCCCTATTCTAGCCCAGAAAGATTACTGGAAATGAAATCCTCGACCACAAAACAGGTGCTGAAAGACAGTAACGTGTATCATGTATTTAATGCCTTTTTCACTGACAGACTCAATCTCTGGACTCTTTTATCCAATTAAGCGCCAAATGTGCACGAGAAGTAATCTGGAAAAGCCTCGCTTCAGCAGATAAAGTGTATGTCCCCAGCACTTACTCTCTGTTTGAAGTATCACAGACTGGTTTATTGCGTAAACACGTACTACTCATGCAAGGCCATCCTTACTCTAGGAGGCGGGTCTGGAACGGCTCAGATGCCTGCCGCTCTGTGGGCTCACATGCACAGCAGTTCGGCTTACACGGGTTCTGAACAGCAGCTTCTTAAATCTTCTCATGCCTGATAAATCCAAAACGTCGCGCGAAGGAAAAAATCTAAGGGGCAATGTATTTGTTACCATGCACTTTAATTCCCAAGCGCTAACAAGCTGCTGGAATTAAAAACCTGAACTGCCTTTCCACTCCGGAGGCCGCTTTTCCCACACTTTTCCCCTTAATTCCTGAGATGGCCGATGCCAGCCACCAGCTTTTTCCTCCCAGAGCCTCGGTAACGCCGACAGCCTCCCGTTCCCCGGGTTCGCGTTTCGCCACCGACGCACAGGCAGGCCCCGGGCCTGCCGGCCACGGCTGACAGGCCGCTCCCGCAGGGAGCGCTGGGGAGACAAGGGCAGCGCGGCCCCTGAGGGGCCGCTCGGGCCTGAGGGAAGGACGCCTCGTTATTTCGGAGGAAACAACAACGCCCGAGCCCCAGGTTGAGGGGCCCGGCCCGGCCTGCAGTGACGGCCGCGGCGCCATGTCAGGCGGCGCTCCCGGCCGGGCCATGGTCACGGCGATGGCGGCGGAGCGAGGCGGGCTGGACCGGCGGGCTCCCCGCCACATCCTGCCCTCCGCGGTGCGGCGCGGCCTCGTCGCTCTTCTCCGNGCTCACCTAAAGTCAGCGCCCAGCAGCCAGGCGCTGCGCTCCAGCCCGCCTTCCCCATTGATCACGGCAGCCGCCGGGCCACCTCCCTCCGCCCCGCTCCCCTCGGGGCGGTGCCGGGGCGCGGAGTGACAGCGGCGGCTGCGGCGCATCGGGCGGGAGGGCGGCGGTGTGCGCGCCGGGTCCACACGGTCTTCCGCGGCCGCTCATCG
>VZTU01004847.1:201377-229298 GCA_013400835.1 Zapornia atra | reverse complement strand
CGAAGCATCCTTCTCCCGGGCGGTTGTACTGAGTGCGCTGCTAAATTTAGAGGAGCGGCCGTGTGGGCACTTGGCTGGTGCAGCGAGGCAGGGAAGGAGGACAGCAGCAGGGCTCGGCACCCATTTAGCCAGGCTGCCGCGGGAGCCCTCGGCCGTTCCCCTCCACAGCTGGAGGGATGACGGCGGCGGGGGCCGCTTCCCTCGGGGGCCGCTTCCCTCGGGGGGCTGCGTCCAGCTTAAGGACGAGGAGACGCTTCAGGTGCAAGCAGATTTATTTTGCGGCTGGGAGTGGTTTTGCTTCATTTAAAAGAAAAGGAAAAAAAAAAAGGCGGAAAGATTTGTCAGCGTGAAGGGGCTTTAGTAACTTTTTCAGATACAGCCCAAGCGTTTGTTGCTGTAATGTTTTGGAGCAGGCTGTGACGCTAAGGGTGAATTTATGTACGACTGAATGTTTATGCTGTGATGCATTTACCCAGCACATGATATATTTACACATTAGAGTTCCCCCATTCGGTTTTGAGCAGCTCAGGCACAGAATTCTCGTGCTGAGAACAATAGTCATGTCAGGGGGGTTTTGCCTTCTTGGTATACATACCAGTGTCTTCAGAGGGACTGAAGTTCACTTGCTAGGGATAAAATCCATGTTTCAGCACAGCAGAAGGTTAGTCATCTCAGGAGACATCCTGGAGGCATCATCAGGAGACATCCTGATCCCACAGCATGCAGCAGCAAACCTTCCACCACCTCCCAACAGAGCCAAGAAGTGGGATCAGCAGATTGTTTCAAATAAGAAATTGGGTAAAACACAAATCTCAGCAACATGTGTGTCTCTTCTGCTTCCATTCTGCTCTATTTTGAAACACACTTTGGACCTGTACACTATGAATTAAGAAGTCTGCTTTTCTATCTTGAGTCCAGGACATGTAACTTTTCCTTAATATGTGGTGTTGTATGTGTTTGGTCCTTAGTGGAAGACACAGACAAAGATGAACAGAATGCCAGAGGAGACTTTAGTAATACAGGAAATAAAAAGATGGTCCAAATCAGGATAACAAACTCTCCAAACAGGAGTTTCTCCAGAATACTCCTTCTGCCAGCCATTTCATAAGAGAGGCCTTCTTATGACTTGCTCAAGTGTCCACACCTTATTTCTCAGAATATCAATTTGTGAATACAGCCAGAACTGTCGCCAGCTATTTTAATCCCCCAGAAGACCACAGCTGAGCACCTTCTCCTGAAAGAAATAAACATCCCAAAAGATGTGTTTAAAAAAAGTGTAGATCAGGTACTTAGGGCTATGGTTTACCATAGGACAGGAATGGTTGGACTCGATGATCTTAAAGGTCTTTTCCAACCTTGTAAATTTGTGATTTGGTGATCAATCCTTGCATCTTTTCAGTTCACAGTTTGCCATCACTAACTTGTAACTGGCAGGAAATGGCTGATTCCGTGGCAGGCCAAATTTAAACCAGTCAAGGATGCTGTTTAAGTAGACCTTTGGAAATAGGACTTATTAATGTTAAGAAATTATTTTAGTTATGAAAACCATCAAATATCCTTGCGAAAGAAAAGGTGCATGTGGGGCTGTATCTTTTCTCTGTCAGTCCACCTCCAGCTATTCTCACAAGAAGCTAGAGGACACAATCTGCAGTATAACATAGGCTTGACAGGAGTGGATTTTCATCAAAATTTGATAAAATTGAGCTTTATTTTGGTCTCCAAAAATTAAATTCCAGTCAGTTCCACTGGTCAAGTTCATCTTTTTCTTCTTCCCATCCCCAAGACGTCTCCACAAGTTCATCTTTTTCTTCTTCCCATCCCTGAGTCCTCTCCACCCTCGCTTCTATCCCCAGAAATCTGCTTGCAGTCCATCTCCCTAAATCTGAGTCCTGTCTCCATCGCCGCATACAATTTTGCCACTTCAGGCTTTTCTTTTAAGGTTCTCCATTTCTCAGGACCATGTCAGATTAGGAAGGCTCAGAATCATTAGAAAATATTTTACAGTAGTCTTGGTGCAGAGACCAACCTGAAGAGAGGCATGCAAGTCAAGGTTTTGGATTTCTAGGAAAAGTGAACCAGTAGTGCAGTTTCCTGGTCTCTCTTCTTGGCTTGCACAACCATTTGGTTTCTAATGCATCATGCTTCATAAGTAAAATATATATTCTTTCCAACAGATGGGCATCTAAGCTCTGAAGCAATAATTTCTTCTAAACTTTGAAAGCCAATAAAGATTGCTTGAATATGTGTCAGAAGTGATCTTGCTGGAGTAACTTCTGTTCCCAGCTTAAAATCATTGCCTCTCTTGCCTGCCCTGTTACTTAGTTCCATTATTTTTACGAAATATCACAGGCTCTCATTTAATATATATGGCTATTTCATAATGAGATTGGCCACGGTAATCTCTGTAATTGACCTGCATTAAAATTATGTCTAATTAGGTCTGTAAGGCCAAATAAGGCACTTTTGTTGAACCTCTCTTCTGCTTTTTCTGTGAGTAAACTCTGCTTCCTATGTTCATGAGAGCACACCCATTGGCTTGATGGGACTTTTTGCTAAAGAAGAGCAGGCGTGACTGGTCTCTGGGTCTTTGATGCTGTTGAGATCACTGAGTAACATTTGAAGAGTTCACTGCAATTACAGTTGGAGAATCTTCACCAAAATGAGTAGATGTACATCCAGGTAAAACCAAGGACGTACAAGCTACTTTCCTCACACATGTACTGGTGTAAATGCTCCTCACTTTGCGTAATGCCCTCAAATGCTCCCAAACAGGGTAGTAGGATAAGATCTAGCTAATATACATTGTACAATAGTGATAAAGAGCAATCGTTTCTTTTCATTTCATCAACTGGTAGTTCCTTTGGTCTTCCACTTAGCTGCTGCCTGTTGCATATAGTGAGAAATTATAGAGCTCCATGCCCAGCTGGGAAGACCAGACAATTGCACTAGGTATTGACAACCCTTATTTTAAGAAAAGGAGCTGAGAAGTGCTCTCAAACTAGTCTGAGGCACAGGGCTCTAATACTCTTTGTGTCAGATCATTTTTAGGGATTATTCAACAGGTGTAAGGATTATTCCTCAGGTTGGCATGTGCAGGTCACCAGAGGAACAGACAGGGCTGTGAACAACTGGAGAAATAATCAAAAATGAAATATACTGAATTCAGTGCTGGGAGGTGCAAAGGAGGAATCGAGTGTCGGAGCACATGATGAAAAGCAACCAACTGCAGAGCACATCCTTGGGAGAAAGCTTTCACCTTCCCTCTTCTTTTTGCAGCAAGGCTCAGGTGGGATCACAGAATCACAGAATTGTAGGGGTTGGAAGGGACCTCGAGAGATCATGGGGTCCAACCCCCCTGCCAGAGCAGCTCCCCAGCTCATATTGCACAGGGAGGCGTCCAGACGAGTCTTGAATATCTCCAGAGAAGGAGACTCCACCACCCCCCTGGGCAGCCTGTGCCAGGGCTCTGTCACCCTCACTGGGAAAAAGTTCTTCCGCACGTTGGTGCGGAACCTCCTGTGCTCCAGTTTACAGCCATTGCCCCTTGTCCTGTCCCCACAGACCACTGAAAAGGGGCTGGCCAATTCCCCCTGCATCCCATGCCTAAGATATTTACAAACATTAATTAGGTCCCCCCTAAGTCTTCTTCTCTCCAGACTAAACAGTCCCAGTTCACTCAGCCTGTCCTCATACGGGAGATGTTCCAGCCCCTTAATCGTCTTCGTAGCCCTTCTCTGGACTCTCTCCAGGAGGTCCCTGTCTTTTTTATACCAGGGAGCCCAGAACTGGACACAGTACTCCAGGCGGGGCCTGACCAAGGCAGAGGGGGAGGATCACCTCCTTCAACCTGCTGGACACACTCTTCCTCATGCATCCCAGGATCCCATTGGCCCTCTTAGCCACCAGTGCACACTCCCCGGATGAGCAGTGGCACCTACTGATTTAAGTGGCTGCAAAAATCTCCTCAGTCTACGTTTATTAAAACTGAAATAGAAGTCAAGAACACGGCGCTGCTAAGAAATTCAAATCTTCTCTATCTGAAGGAGCGTATTCCTCATCTATTTCACTATGCAAAGTTCTGAGTCTAGCTCTAAGCAGGGCATTTTTTTATATGTAACCAATGTGAAAATAAAGAAAAGGAATTCAATTAAAAGGTAGCAGGTATTTTAGAATACACAACTGACATGGTTAGAGTGTTTGGATTTTGCTTTAGGCCGAAGAGGAGACCAAGGGCCTTCTTAAAGCAGTGTTTTTATGCTTCAATGGTAAAACCATGCAGGACATTGAGAGAGGTAAAAAGATTAATATATACATATATAGTGATGTATAATATATATATGTAGTGATGTATAATATATATATAGTGATATACAATAAAGAACTTTATCAAGACCTCAGACCAAAAAGTATTAACCTGCCTTGCTCAGTAAATAGGCATAACTAACGTTTTACAGCTCACAAACCAGAAATATCAGTCCAGATATCTTCCATACTAAGGCAACAGTTAGCAGTATCCCTTACTGGTCAGAACAATCAGCACACCCTTCCAATGTAGTGTTTTATACTGCAAAAACCATGCGCTGAGACTGAAATTTGAGCGTTCCTGATTCCCTTTCCCATGCATAATGCAATAGAACTGTTTTCTTTGGTTTTAAAATACTTTGATCAATGGAAATTTAGTTAAACAATTGTAATATGTATGTTTTTAAAGGGACTTGGAATATTGATCTTGTTGGTACTGGTTTTATTTAATATAATTGTAGACAAAAAAAGTGGTGTTTAATTTTTGCTTTGTTTTGGTTTTTCTAATTTTGCATAGCTTATAATTTTCACTGGTTAAAAAATAAGTCAGCTCTTTTTGCATCCTGCCCCCTTATTTTTCTTTTTAATGAAGGAGTGGAAAAAAAGCAGGAAAAGAAAAAAAAAGGGAAAACTGGGAAAAAGCTTTTGTTAACTGTTTTCCCATATGTGCATTTGCACTTGATGTGGTTTAGTTCTGAGGTTATAATAGTAAACCCCTTGAAAGTGAGGTAAAGACTTTTCCAGAAGAGAATCCAGGGTTAGGTCACTGGTTCCATATCTAGGGAAAAGTCTAAATTGTTGTTTTTGTTATATAGTGATTCTTTGGGAACTAGTGGGTGGTCAGTGCTTGAACTTCCAAAAAACCCATATACACAAGAAAAAATAAACTTTGTGTGTCTTTGTTGGCAAAAAAAGAAACCAATGGGGTTTGCCTTATTGCATGGTTTCTTAACGTAAGAGATCAGTGGGGTATTGGCCCTGTAAAAGAAAAAGTCTCAAGGCTTTTTCTTACCTTACATGTATTTTTTGGTAATTTCCTAAATCATGCTGACTGCCATCATCCTTTCATTCCATTAGTTGCATCCCATTCATTAATCCTTCTCTGAACTGTCAGGAGAGGTTCTTGCGGAGTGATTCAAAATGCCATGTTCCCAAAGACTACTCATTAGCTTGGAAGGATTTTTAGTCAGAAGAATTAGAACAGCCTCTGGCAGAATTAGGCCTACAGTTGTTTTTCAGGATTAGCTATAATTTTTCAGTAAATGTATTATTTTAGCGAGCACAGGATGAACAGCCAACAAATCTGATTTGTGAACTTCTGTTTCAGATTATTAGGAAAGCTCTAACAGAGGAAAAGCAAGTGTCCACAAAGACATCTGCAGCAGATCTTGTGACAGAAACTGATCATTTTGTGGAAAATTTAATTATTTCTGTTCTGAAAGAGAAGTTTCCCTCCCACAGGTGAGTGCCTGTAGAAAGAAACTATCAGTGACCTTTTTTCCTTTTAAGTGCTGTACATCTGACTGGCAGTTAAAGGTAATGTTAAAAGTCTGTATATCTCTTATATACACTAACCCATTGCTGTTGGACACTTTCATATAAGTCATTTTTTTAAAAGTACCACTTCCCTATACTTTACATTTCCTAATAGCTATGTTTCTTAATATATGTATTTATTAGTAGTAACGTTTCCCCTGTAGGGACATCATGTAGGAAGGTTTCCTATCAATCTCCATGATTTTCGATTGATTTCACTTGAATCGTGAATCTCCATGATTTTCAATGGATTTCAGTTTTCAATGATACTGATCAGTTCTCAGTTGCATAAGAATTATGCTAAGGAGTTCTCTTAAAATACAGCTGAAATTAGGAATAGGAAAGGTCCAGTCCTGCAGACCTCTCCTTCCCTTTCTTTTGCTGTCACACGTAAGCGTTTGCCAGACTGGGACAAGTATCGTACTCAGCCACATTTACCTTGTGTGAAATTCTACACTCAGTGAGAAGCAGAGTTGTTTATCGTCATCGGCGTGTGATGCCTGTACTTAAACAGGATATAAATCGCTATATGGGGTGCCAACCTGAGGTTTTAAAAATGGATCTGATTGTTGACTCCTCTTGAATTATTATGGTCAACCTGAAAATATCGACTCCTAGCAGATGCACAGCTGAGAGAGAGGTTTTGTATTAGTTGCCTGGGTTTGGTTTGATGCAGAGACTCTGCAATCGATTTCCGCATTTGACTACAGTCCACGAGGATAAAATTCATCTTCCAGCAGAGCCAGTGCAGAGCCTGTGTATCCCTTAAATACTGTATGACTTCCTTCTAACTCTGTGTCCCTGGTGGAGATAAGCCTTGCACTCTAGCACTGCACAGAGATACAAAGATGAAAATCTGGAGGGCTCGGCTGCTAATCTGATTGCCGATGCTGCTGGAGAAAAAAAACAAGCTGAAAAACATAAGAAGGAGTAGAAAGCACATGATATACTAAATATGCCTTTCTAAATACGTGCTGTATGTGATCACATATTGAAGCAGTACTGTACAGCATAACGTGTGGTTCTTGGCCACGATCCTCAAGAGAGTGCCAGGCTTTACAAGCCTATTATTTGTGTAATATTCCTTCTACTATTGCTGGCTGTGCTCCTTTCTCATCTCCACACTCATATTGTTGTGGTTTTTTTTTCTTGAACAGTCTGGCAGAGAACATAAAATACGTCTCATAAAATAGACCTAGGAACTAAGAAGTCCCTGACTTTATTAACTCTGTACAGTTAACTTCTGACTTTATAAGGAAATGATTCTTTGAGACAATTATTTTTTGCTGATACTGGTTGTTGTTTTTGGTTGGAGTTTGTTCAACCAGTGAATGGATTTAAGTTAAACAATAGATTAAAACTAGATTTCACTAGACTAGACTAAAGCACTTATGATGAGTCCACAGTAGCAATCAAGGTTTAAATTAAAATACAATTAAAACATTAAAAGATCATTTAAATTCTGTTCAGTCTTTTCCCTAATCTGGCTGTTGAAACCAACAATGAAGATTACTGTTATTTCTCTTTCTTTTAAATTATCTTGATTCTTACGTTTTCCAAATTTAAAAAAAGTGTGTCCTAGGAGCTGTGAAATTAAAAGGGATCTCATTAGAATCTGTGCCATTTGCACTGTGATGAGCCTTGCCATGTTGGAAGTGTACTCAGAAGGGGAGAGAAATATCAGCAAAACCTGTTCTGCATTTGTTTCTTCTTCTCTCAGTTGGCTAAGTGGTATATGTATCATCCCCATTGGTGCATCACCCAGGTTTTCATCTTTGCTCATTCCCTTCAGCACTCTGACATGCTCCGAGTCTTTCCAAAATGATACTTTTTCTAGTAGATCTTTGACGTGTGGGTAGGCACAGCCAGAATATCAGGGGTTACTAGGTGAAAAAGCCTATCATACCATTTGCCTGTGGTTACACAAGTTCTCATCTTTGGTGTTAATCTTGTAGACATTCAAGCCAGGACACAGCCATAACAGATGGTGACATCCTGGCATTTTGCCCTCAGACCCAACCCCGTAAGGGATAGGTGAGGGACAGCCCCACTTCGAACCTGTTGCGCTCAACTGGGTGTCACTCCTGCTGCAGTTTATTTTATGCTGCAGTTTCCCTGCTTGTCCAGCAGTGAATTCCAGAGCAGCACAGCGGTACGAACAGATGTGCACTAAGACTTGGATAAAATTAATGGACTCATTCTCAGTGGGAGAAAACTTTAATCCAGATTTGAAGACAGGCCAACAGAACTGGCAGGCTAGCATATTAAATTAACTGATATGGGTACCCTTCCCACTTCTCAAGCTGTTCCTAAAATTTGGTCTCCGATACTTCAGGCTGAATGTTTTGCTTAGTCGGCACCTTTTTACAGGACAGACGGTCATAAAGCAACACATGTGATGCTGACCTTGAGGGACTCTCACAGTTCCCAGTACTGTATAACAGCAAGGAGCTTATTTTAACCTAGTAGCTCAAATTTCATAAAAGGTGCACCTAATTTGTCCTGAGACCTTTTTGGAAGAGTTGTTCTTGGACATCAGGACTTTACGGTAGCGCTTCTGTGCCCCAACATCCCATTAGTGTTTTTGTATGTGAGGTTCCACAGTGTCACACCTTGCTCTAAGGAAAAGGTGAGGGGAGGGACTTAAGATACTTGAGGGCAAAAAGCCATACACAGGAACACTCTTGTCTTTAAAGAGTTTCCCATTTCACCTTTCTTTGACTGGCAAGACAACAGCTAAGGTTCAGGCTCTAGGTGGGGGAGCAGGTGGAAGCAGAGGCATAATTTATTGAGAGAGGCGTAATTTATGGATGAAGATGGACAAACTGAGATGGTATATAAGGGGCTCCATCTACAAGAAGATGAGCTTCCTCTGCAGCCAGCAGCCCAGCCAAAGTGTGGGGTTGGGTTTGGGTGCCAATTATAAGATTTGTAAAAGCACAAGACAAACGATACAGCCCCAACAAGACAAAATGATGGAATACTTAGAGCAAGGAGTCAGCAATTGACTGAGAATTTCAAACACTTGTTCAAGTCTTTCTCATTTCTCAGGTGCACACTTTGTCCTTCAGCTGTTATCTTTAGTGGAGATTAAAATAGTAACAAATACTTCCTACTTCCCTCTTCATACCAACCTGGGACCCATAATGCCATCAAAATGGTCCCTTTCTATGGGGGGAACAGCAAAGTAGCATTTAGAAAATTCAAGAAGTCTCCTGCTGTGCTGTCTGCAGAATATTTTAAGCTCATGGTGGCAAACATTATGCGGCATCATGCGGTGCATGTTGAGGGCACAAAAGCAAATAGCTGCTACTCCCGTCCTAGGATAGTAAGAGTTTTTACAAAAGACATTTTATCTTCATTTTATCCATTTTTTCTTCTTCCTTGCATCTTCAAGAGAAGCTTTTTTTTTGTCTTTAAACATTTGCAGGAACTCTGAACACCACTACCAGTTGTTTGAGTGTGAAACCAAAACCAAGATTCAGTACTAGCAGTCTATGCCTTCTGTGCATATATTCAAATCTGTGAGAGTAGCACCTGCACAGCATTTACAGAAACAGACCCTGAGCAGTTTATGGGAGAGAAGGGATAATTAAGGTCAGCAGGAAATGTGCCAGAACTGGATGTTCGTTTCCCAGGGAAAAAGGAGGGGGGAAAAAAAATATAAAAGCATATCTACCAAAAGAAATTGGGACAGAACAGAAGATGAGCCGAGATTTCAGTGTGTGCTTTGTGCATCCAAACAACAAACAAACAAACAAACAAAATTTGCTGGTTTTCTCTGGGTCATGGGAAAAAAGTAAGTTCAGCTTTCTAAACCTTTTAATTTCCTGAGTCAGACTACTGTAAAAACTTCAAGTAGGAGCGAGATTGTGGATTTTCTAAGAGTTCATTATTTCCTACTGACTGAATTTGACTGCAAAAGAGAAGCGGCTACAGTTTGCAGTTTATATTACTTGCTGCAAGAGACAGGCTTAACCCATAAAATTAGGTTCTACATAAAAAAAACTCTTCTAGAGCTCCAGGGATGCCAGTTCATATCCATTTCTGCATTCATTTTCATTGCTTTCTTAATGGTGTATTGGGAAAATGGAACATAAATCGAGTTCTTTTTTACCATGTAAAATACTATGCTATAGATCTGAGAACTCTCTGAAAAGTTCCTATGAAAGCTCCCCATTCCAAAATGAAAAAAGTGATATATGTATTTATACATACACATTTATACAAAAACCTTATATATTTTATAATATATTTTACATATATATATATATAAATAATACAACTTCAAAAACAGAAAGATGGAATTTGTCCTTCCAAATCACATAACTGAGCCAATTTTCTGGGGCACTTGTTTTACTGCACACCAAATGCAGGTTTATTGCAGAAGAATCTACTGCCGCTGGTTCAAAATGCGTCCTCACCGACAGTCCAACCTGGATTATTGACCCTGTTGATGGAACGTGCAACTTTGTGCACAGGTAAGTGTGCAGGGAGCTGAGAAATGCAGGGAAAAAGCCCACAATGTAGCTTCCCACAAGTCCTCCATTCTGCTTAAAAGTGTTTTACTGTGGTAGCTTTGTTCCTTTGACTCATAAGTAGGAGTTGCCCCTTTATCTTTCCGTACCTCATGTAGCCTATCTGAGGGAGTGTGTGTTTGTGCTAGAGAGCTCTATACTGTTATCTAAAGGTAAGCTGAAGTTTCTGCTGATTGCTTAATGACCCAAAGCTCTTGACTCACAGCTCGTTTATATATAACCACACATGAACGTGCAGAGACTTGAGCTGAGCTGGAGGAACAAGGCTGTGCTATGATGACACTTGGCCTAACGCCTTATGTGGTGGTTATTCATTCCTTTCAAATACAGATGCTTCATTTTTCCATATATGCAAAGTACAACCATTGCATATATGTAGAGGAGAACTAAAAACTAAGTTGTACATAGATACTGGGTTTGAATTTCAATAATAGCTTTTTGCCAAGAGAAATCTAGGGATTGTTACTGAAAAAATGCAAAAGTTTAATTCACCATTTGAGTGCTAGGAGTTGTAAACTAATGACTATTCATAATGCTTCTACTTAAAACCCTTACATACGCTCTGCCTTACAGTTAGCAACTTAACAGAACCGCAGTTATTTAAAAAAAAAATAAAAGCCTTTTATCGACTTCTGGTGCAATCAGTAGAATTCAAGGGCAGGTGAAGTAGCAGTATTTTCTGGATCTTTACTTTTACAGCCCTTTTACAAAGCTGTTTTTAAGAAATTAATTTACTTCACTGTTTGAAATGCAATAATTATTCTTTAGTCAAAGGACCAAATTAAATAGATGATTGACACTGTGTTGAAAGTGAGTGTAGAGGAACTGGTTTCTCCTTAAGTTGATGTCAGCAGCAAGGTATCTCCATGCTACTTAACTGCTGTCTCAGATGCTTGAACAAAATGTGCTTTTAAAAGTGATGACTTGTTATAACAACATTGGTGATTTTACACTGGATAATTCAATGACACCGAAGCAAAAACATCACTATAATATACAACATGTTCAGTGTAAAAACTGTGACTTCTTCATGTGTTTGATTCTTGCTTTCTTCAATACTGAATTACATTTTTCAGGAACTGACAAAGTTAGAGGCTGACAAAGGAGAAATAGTACAACGTCAAGAGCATTTTGACACAAGTAAATTCACGGAGCTCCATCTGTGGTTTTGTTGCCTAAGGGAGTTGCATATGGAGTAAACAGAGAGATTTTTCATCAATAATACTTCATTTCTTATTTTCACAGATTTCCAACAGTGGCAGTGAGCATTGGATTTGCTGTTAACAAAGAGGTATGAAGTATATTCTTTAAGATGGGTACCTGAAAGTTGGTTAGAAGGTTCAAACCTATGTGGGAACTTTAAGTAAAATACAATTTAAAAAAAAAAATAAAATCAGCTACTACTCAGTTTTTTCCACGCTTTTTAAAAGCATTTGATCACACTCCACTAGTCCAAAATCATAGTCCCACAAAACTTACTAAGGCAAACTGGTGATTACAAGACAATTCTTACAGATTATTATAAATATTATAGGATTTATGTGGGAGAAAAAAGGGAGTACTGGTGTGAGCAGGGTTCTGTAAGACAAAACTGTAATGAGTTAAATACAGTGCTGCCTATTCATAATTTAAACATATCTCCCCGTGTTCTTGTGTTACTATTATTGCTTCTTTCAGTATCTGTGGAAGCTAACTGCTGCTGTGAAGCAGTTCAGAACTGATTTCTATGAAGAGTGCAAAATTGCAGGCCTAGTTCGTTTAATCTGGCTTTGTGGTTTTCTTAACATAGTAAAATAACTGTATTTCCCACATGAGAGCTTGATTACGGGGGGGGGGAACAAAGTACCTAGCCTTCATACATGCCATTTTGAGTTTCCTGGCTATACTCGTTCATGCTAGTGCCTTTTCTCCAGATGTTGATGGTTTACAGTTTGATATATACAGAAGAAATAGCAATTCAAATTGCCAAGGAATGTGCCTCTTCCAGCCTAATTCCACGATCTTAAAATATATGCATAGCTGTAAAGTGAAGCCAGGAAGAATTCTGCGCAATAACAACGTAGTTTTCAGATGTGCTAGTGGCTCTTACTGATTTAAATGGAATAATGTTGTGTCCTTCTCTGGTCAGACTTTTCAAACATAGAAACCGCAGAGAAACACTTCACGCTTTCCTGAAGTTTATTCATTCCCCAAAGTCCTTTTGAATGCTATATATTATTACCAGACAGGTTTCTCTAATATTTATGTTTTCTAGAACACCATTGTGATTTTGATGCTGCATATTTTGGGTTATGTAAACTAAACAAAGCTGAAACAAAAATAAAGAATTATATTAAATCTCCCTCAGTAAACAAATGGGAAAAGCAGAGAAAAAAAAAGCAGTAAGCGGAAAAGGAGCCAAAGTACACACAGGGGAACTGGCCTGAATCTAAGCCTTGAACAGTACTGACAAAATTCCTGCAGATGTCTTCAGGGAAAGAGTCTATTAATAGTGTTGTGTTCCTCAAAAAAACTCCTTTGTTTAGATGGGACCTCAGGGTAGAGAGTGAGGACATTTGAATTGTCTCTGATGAAACGCTGTTGAATGGAGGAGGGCAGCCCAAAAAGATGGGGAGTCTAGAATGTCTGAGTTGTTCTCTTGACCTTGTTGCCAACTTCTTCTGTGACCTTGGGCAAGTCACTTAATTTTCATGTATCTGTCCACCTCTAAACAAATTACAGCTAATAGTACTTACCTAGGGGTGATTTTAGGAGCTGATCACTGAGGTCTGTAAAGTGCTTTAAAATCTTTTGGTGAAGCCTATTAAAGTAATGGAAACATTAAATGCCTTGGATTTAAGTCAGTGGTCAATTTCTGGTTGGTAAAGAGACGCTCCCATAAAAACTCCAGTGTTGCTCATTCTCCAGCTTTCATTGAGGGTCACAATATTTAGTGTTTCTTTTCAAACTCCTTCTCGGAGTTATGAGATTCTCACTTTTATGTGTAAACAAAAGGATTTTACAGAAAAATATTTGAACAAGTGACTGGAGTGTAGTACATTGGTTGAAAAGGCAGAGTGCATATAAAAGTGTCCACTACTAATAAACAGCGTGCCATGGCTTCTGAATTTGGATGCCTGACCAATCATATGTATTTAGGGCTGCAAATCTTTAGGGTCCAGCCAGTCAGTGGGATTATTTGTAGGTGTAACTGCTCACAAGTGAAAGCAAAGCATTCAGAATCTGGCCTCAGAGGACTTGCATACTTTCAATAAAAACATACAACTGAATCTGAAATCTTCTTAGCATTTAATCCATTCTAATGTGAACACAATCAAACTGCAAGTAAGAGTTTAGAAGATCCCGAACAGATTGCATTACCTTCTCTTTATAAACTGAATTTTATATGACCCATATCTCAGTATCTCAGTAACAGTAAAATGATTCCAGTTTATTAGCATCAGTATAATCTTTGATTTCGTGTACCAATTAAAATATTGCTGATCTTTCTGCCATTAGTAGTTGTTTATATTATGATGAGTAATTTGAGTTGCATTCATTTCTTTCCTTTTCAAAATCTTAAAGCTTGAATTTGGTGTAATTTACCACTGCACTGAAGAACGATTATACACTGGTAGAAGAGGTCAAGGGGCATTTTGTAATGACAAAAGGCTTCAGGTATCAAAAGAGACAGGTTGGTCTAGATTTTGTTAGAACTCTAAAAGGAATATGTTAATTTTGTTTCAGAGTTGTTGCGAATCATCATTAGGATAATGGACATCATTATCCTGATGGAAAGTATTTCACCTGCATGATAACTTTGTTGTTCTGTGTTTGTTTTTTTCTGAAAAATCACGACTTTTCTCATTTTCTTTTTAAAATATACATCTGAATATGAACTATGTAAATAATCCTAAATTATTTTGCTTCATAATCATTGTTTAAAATAATGAAGAATTAATAGATTCACCAGTTTTGTTCCTGCTGTATGCTGGCTTATCTTCTTATGAGCAAGATGCAATGGGAATGGTGAATCAAATTCAGAGTACTGTGGCGGCTGTTATTCACTTCTTATTTTCCAATGAACTTGTACATTGTAAAGTATATTATGTCTGTAGGCATATATGCTAACAGTAAACTGAAGGATGCATGCTTCATTAAGGGTTCTTTAGCAGCTTGCTTTGGTGTGTGAGGTATTTTTCAACATACAAATAACTAGCAACACTTAGTCAGCAATTTCCTGGAATTCTTTTCTTGATAAACCAAGTCATAGATCTGCCTGTTTACCTAATGATAATGGATAAGAATAATCATGTGTGTGTAGAGAAGTTTTAATCAATCAAAATGGAGAGGAGAATGTAACATGTGGTTGTAGACAGAAGCAGGCATGTGCCAAAAATGTGCACCATTTTACACAGGAGACGGTAAAAATTTCACCCCAAAACCAGAAATTTAATGAACTTGAAATACAGTAAATTCAAGCAATTTAACGTTCAGATTTGCTGTGGTGCCCCAAGACATTGCATTGAAACTTCCCTAAAATTTGGGAAGTTTGGCTATTCACCTAAATGAATAGTGAGGTGGAGTCTCCCTGTTTGGAGAGATGGAGCAAATTGTAAAGTCAGCGACCCCTAAGTTTTTAGTCCTTAATTATACATCACATTTTTGTCACTGCTCAAATACCTCATATTCCACAAAAGCCCATGCTCGCAGACACTATTGGGAAGAATGAGGGGTGCTCCCAGTTGGTCTCGCTGAGCCACTCTTGAAATGTCCTTGCTTGCTTTTGCAGTCAGAGAGTTCAGGTTTCCAGCTGATCAAGGAACAATTTTGGCACATGCCACTTTCGTCCTCCTTTCTCTGGACATCTAGTCTACACGGGTGTCTAGAAGAGAGGAAGGGAAGTGGACCTTCTGCCTTTCCAAATGTTTTGAAATTTTCCATTGTTTTGAAGGACATCATTGGGTGGTGGGCAATTTCACCAGTGAAGATGGACCTTCTTTACTCTCACTTCTGTTAATGTTTTAAGTGTATAAAATTACAGTTGCTCTTTTCCTATAAGGACTGTGGCTTCAGTGAAATAATCAAACCCTGGGACAGAGAGTGTGTCTCCCTGTGCCTACCACCAGAACTCAAGTAGCCTTCACCAGTGAATGATGTGTTGGGAGATATAGGCTGTCATGTTACTTCATGCCTTTTGTTTTCAGGAAACGTGACTGTTGTATAACTTTGATCTACACTATGCATTCGTTGTTCAGATTTAATAATTTGAAATCACAGTCCAGGCAAACAGTCATTTTTGTCAATGCCAAATTTTGTGAAGGTCTGGTATGGGAGTCCAAGCACTCAGGATACACTTAAATGAAGGTTCCATCTTCCCTTTGACCTTGAGTGATACCTTTCTTATGCTCACATTCAGGCCTTACACATACTAATACTGTAAGTGTCTTCTTTTTTTTAATCTGTGGTGGACAGAATTGGTCTTTTCCTTATAAATCTATCCATATCACTGTTAAACCTCTTCTACCAAGCCTCCTTATTTTTATGGCATCTATCAGATTGAGGAGTAGTCAATAAATTCTCTCTTGTACCTTGAATTCCTGAAACCTCATCGAGTCCTGTGATCAGTCAGTTCCGTTTTCTACACAGAGACTTCCCTCTTGTTGCCTTAGGCTCTTCATCCAATCTCTACCTGTAGCCTTGATGAAAATTGAAGAGATCCATTTATGCATTAGAAATATATTTAATAACTCCAAAGAACAACTGGCTTAGTCATGACCTAGCTATGACTGATGTGGTGTGAATGCTTGGTGCGTTGCAGCAATGAGGCATGCAGTAAATGTTCCGTAATTATAAATTGGGTCTGTTACGCAAAAAGATCTGCGGTAGATTGCTTTCACCATCCAGAGCTTTCAGTGGTGGCTAAACAACAAATATCCCCCAGCATGCCTGCATTGGTGTTGCTGTATTTTAATGCAGCAATTTAAAAAGTGGTTCTTAAATCCATGTTCTTACAGTTAAGCTTTGTGACACCCTGTAACTTGTAAGCTAATTAACCTACCAGTTACTCACCATTTACTGCGTTGCTTGAATCCATAATGTTCCTCTGCAATACTAAATTCATCCGTAGCCCCTTTTAATTAAATGTCTCACTCCAGCCTAATTTGCTTCTGAAAACCTCCTTGCTACTTCTGCAAAGAATTTCCAACTTACGCAATTAACTGTAATAACCAGGTAGACGTTCCTTATCGGAATGAATGCCTAGCCTTTAACCCAGGGTAGAGGGTGGCCCCTGACACTTGGGCACACCCTAGTGAGTAAGCAATCAACCGCTAAACCTTAGAGTTTTGTCATATCTTTAACGCCTCCGAGTTCAGCTGGCACAGCAGAAGCAGGAACACTTGGCATTAATCAAGCATCTCCACCTAGCTTGTCATATACTGGCAATATTCAGATCTCGCGGGAGGACTGCTTCAACACCTTGCAAGGCACCGTGAGTCCGTCCTTTGCACACAAGCCTGACATCCTCATCAGAATTGCCTTTGCTGAACACAATACAGATACAGCATTTATATGTTATTATTAATTAAAATACTGGTTTAGTTTGTGGTAAGAAAGGGTTGGGTTTTTTCAGTCATAAGGTGCCGTGGGTTCTTTGAAATGTCAGAATGAAAGGCAGCTGTTACTGGGTGACTGGTGATTTAGGTAGAAACTTTTCTGTCCTCTTACGGTGTTCCCAAATGTTTATCATTTGCTATGAAATTACATTAAAGTTCCCTATTCAAGAACCATCCTGGTTTTAAAGATGAATAGATTAGCACTGTTAATAGCTACTGGGTCACTGGATTATTTTTAGTTGACTGTTAATGTTAGTGAATTTGCCAAAAGCTGACCAGTCAATGAAATAAAACAATGTATGGCAAGAGAAGGAATCGTAGAATCATAGAATGGTCTGGGTTGGAAGGGACCCCAAGGATCATAGAGATCCAACCCCCTGCCACAGGCAGGGCCACCAACCTCCAGGCCTGGATCTACAGAAGGTTGCCCAGGGCTGGAGGTTGTAAGAATGTAAGAATGAATTATTCTTGGTTTTAATCTTCCCACTCTTTTTTTCTTTTATAAGTGTGTTTAGATTGGACCATTTTATATTAAAAAATCTAATCTTGCTTGAATTTTTATGTAAACTTGTCACTTATCATGTGAAAGAGTTTGGGATTAAAAAAAAAAAAAAGGACATGAAAATTGTTTTTCTTTGAAAAGTCCATTAGAATTTAATTTAAAAACAAATGTTCAGAATCTACCTGGAAGCTGTTTGAATTAATGTAAACAACTGCCTACATTGCAGATATCTCGAAGGCCTTAATTTTAACAGAAATCGGTCCAAAACGTGACCCTGCAACTTTGAAATTGTTCCTTGGTAACATTGAGAGACTGCTCAAGGCCCAAGCACACGGGTAAGACATTTAACAGTATACATCTCACATTTGTAACCCAAATCCAGTAAAGAAAACCCCAAAAGCAAACCAGTGTATTGCACGTTTTGCGATCTTGATAGGTCGGTTGAAATTGCTTTCCATTCCCGTGTCCCCGTCTTGCGGGATTTAGGGTCCGTGTCATTGGGAGCTCGACCCTGGCTCTGTGCCATTTGGCATCCGGCGCTGCAGATGCCTATTACCAGTTTGGGTTACACTGCTGGGACTTGGCAGCGGCGACTGTCATTATTAGAGAGGCGGGTGGCACTGTGATAGACACTTCAGGTGAGTAAAACAACCTTGGTTTTATTGCCTTTTTGGGGACTGAGTGGCTGGTTTGGGGCGACTTGTGTTACCTCAGTACAGGCCTGCTCCTGGGGCTCTATCTCACTTCTAGCAATATTCTCCAGAAGCCTCTGTACTCTCTGCTAGACTGGCTGGTTATTCATAACACACTGATGTAATTCCAGCCTGGGGTTTCATCACATCAAAGGTCTTCTGAGTCAAACTGTATTACCATGACTTTGAGTAATTCCTTTAAAGCATCCGATTTACAGTAAAGAACTAGCCCAGGAGATTGGTAGATTGGCTCAGACTCCAAACAGATTTTGGCAGAGGCAGCCTCCCAAGAAAGGAGGACCCTGGGTTACCTGTCTGAATGCATGCAACTAGGAACTGCTCAGAGGGAATAAAGGACAGCACAGTCTCCAGATTGTTATTTCATTAATTTAGATGGTACATGTCTCAGAGTTATTATTTACTGGTGACAAATTCGTGGATACTGTGGAAAGACATGATGGATTAAGAAGGGTGTGCTGATTGAACTAATTTCTGTTCTATCCCTTCCCACTGCTAAAAGAAGGGAATATTGCATTTATTGTTGGATACTGAATACATCTAGACATTTTCTACGTCTGTTGCATACTTTGGCCCTGTATCTAGAATGTTCTGAAATGATTTTTTGCCTGAGATTTCCAGATAGGAGCTGCCGAAACAGGTTGTCCTTCCCACTGCAAAAAGAGCTACGGGTGAAGTTGTTTTGGTGTTTCTGCACCTATCTAACTACAGCATGGTTTAGATTTAAGAATACATTGCCTTTTTACATCACAGAAGACAGTTCTCATTAATCCTCTTGTCCTCAGGGGGACCTCTGGATCTTATGTCCTGCCGAGTGATTGCTGCGGGCACCAGGGAGATGGCTATGTTCATAGCTCAGGAAATACAAACTATTCACTACAGACGGGATGATGAAAATTAAATCCTTACAATATGGAGCCTGCCCTCCTGAGCTATGTAACTTGTGCAGGATGAGGGGCTTAAAAGGGTATGTGATTTCAGCAGGATTCTGTCTGTGGAGATTCTCTGTGTCAAATATTTTTTATAAATTTATTACGATGTGGGAAGGCATAGGGAGATTTTTAAACCTCTAAGAATCGTGTCTCCTTTTTACTATGTATCTCTTTCAGCAGTATCTTTTTTATAAGATAGCATATTTTACTTGTAGTAATTTAGTCTCAAAACTAAGTTGTAATTTCATATCTGTGGGGCTGATATTTAGTCTTTTGTAACATGCAGCTAAAAATGGAACTTTATTTTTACAGATGCAGATCTCAGGTAAATGAGCTTTAGGACTGTAGTAGGACGAGTAGTTAAGACGTGTGCCTATAATACCCTTGTTCTATACTTAAGAATGCAATAAAAATGACATTACTGTTTCCTAACTACATCATAGCTATATAACCATATATATGCGTATGTACATATGTGCATGTCTGTGTGTATATGTGTATATATATATACACCTACACATGTATATGCATCTATACACACATATACGCATGTGTGTGTATATATATGTATGGGTATCCTCGATGTTTACAGCAAGTAAGGGAAAGCTTAGAAGAAAGCTAATATTGGAGGTTATTTTCAGGTAAGGAAATATTTTTTTTTGGTGGTGCTATCCAAATAGCAAATAACAGAGCTGATCATGGGAAATGTTTCATGATTTTACAAACTGCCCAGCTAGTTCTTCTTGTTTCCCTTCATCCCTCTGCATGGGGATAAATCATACTGTCCTAGAGGCCCCCTATGGTAAGATACTCAGACCTGCGAACAATTACTACCATACAGTCATTATAGTTAAACCCAGGAATATTGAGCTCTGCTGAGTTATTCACAGTATTAACTATGACACACAGTAGGAGGCCAGTGGAACAGAGCACGGTGTTGAGAAGCTGTTGATGTTAGAGTAACTTAGAGCAGAACAGCAGGACTTGGCCCCTTACAGGCAAGTTATTAAAAACATGCACATAAGATATGTTTGCAAGAAGTTATAAATCACATTCCTTTCTCACACAAAGTTGTAATCACACTTTTTGATCAGAGAAACCTGTAAAATCAGTAACATACATTTCCTAAATACACAGTTATTCTCTATTCTTGTATCTAGCACTGGTTTTAATTCCACTGAAGTGATATTTCTATCTAGGTTATTTTTAAAATCCAGAGAAATAGTTGAGATCAAATAAATAACTTCTATTTTTTTCCTTAAGAAACTGAATCAAAAGCTGTCTCTTTTTGCACGAGTGCAAATTAGATGGAGTAATGAGCCAAAATGTAAGTTGGTTAAAATTTTTTAACTCTTTATACACTGCATGTGTAGACTTTGTAATTGTGTTGAGATATCTGGGTAGAACATACAAACTAATCAGTATTTTTAAAAGTAATTGTACATGTGTTTCTTGTAATGAAAAATGTTTTTTGCTGAATATAACATAAAATGCTGTCTATCACTAAGAAGTATAAAGTATTGATTGTGTAAAGAATGTCTAAATCCAATTAAGCATTTAAGAACTGATGGTTCTTACCAGAAAACCAATGCTGTCCATCACTGTGATCAATGTTTTGTCACTGCTCCCTTCTACTCCCCCCATCTCTTTGTACCCGCCCTGTTCAGAAACAGAGATTGTAAGCCCTCTGGGGCAGGGGCTATCGTACTTTGGCTCTGGGTTTGCACAGTGCTAATAGGATGTGATTCTGGTCAACAACTAGGCACTGAGGTGCTATAATAATACAAATAATAAATACTAATAGGCTCATTTGTCTCTTATTTGCCCTCCCCCTGCTTTCTGAACACAGCAGAGATCCGAGTGACAGATGCGGAGATTGGTGGCATCGCTCTGATCCCAGGGTGCTTAGCCTTAGCAGCCGTGGGAGCAGCCAGGGCTTTACTGGGAGTTCTGCCATGGCCGTAAGCCCCGTCAGGAAGCTTATGCTGGCAGGAGATCAATTGTGGTAGAAGCTCAGCCCCACTTCATCTGCTCCCCCTCCTCACCCCATCCCCCTGCATCGCGTGCAAGAAGCTGCTGCATGGCTCCGGCGATGCTTCCCGGCAGCTCAGCCTGCTTGTACCAAGAAAGTCTCTGAGCCAGTTAGGGCTGGTGTGCGCTGGTGTCCCAGCACTCGGCAAAGCAGGGAAATCTTTGCAGCACCTTCCACGGCACATACCAGCGATTTGTCAAGCTGGGAGGCAAGCATGGTGGGAAGGGAGAAGTGCAGAAACCCATTCACAAGTTCTCATTTGTGCCTGGGATGCAGCTTCGGTTTTTATCTGGGCTGTAGTTCAAGTGTGTGAAACGGCAGCGTAGTGGAGCGGGGGGAGGCAGCAATCCTGTTTCCCCCACCTCCTCTGCCACCCATGTGCCAGTACAAACATTTCTGAACCCTTCCAGTGGGCCAGATGAGGGGTGATCTGCCTGTAAAGTACCCCAGTAAACAAAAACGGGATTATTTTACAGGCAGATCGTTCTTCCAAGCCAATTGCAGCCCCTGGCCACCATGAGCAGCTGACTTCAGACACCAAAGAGGGTAGCGAAGGGGCAGGCAGGACAGCTCCATTCGCAGATGGGGCCACCTTACACCAGTTCAAAGTTTTCATTAAAGTGCAGCCTTAAAACTATTTGACTTTATGTATGGATGGAAATAAACTACCAGAGTTTGTCGTCCCTTCATTTTTTTCTTGCTAGTCAGATGAAAGTTCGTTCAGCATGCGTGTCCAGCAGCTCTCTGTCTGAATGCAAGCATTCATAACACAGTGCAGCATGTTAGCCAGAAACTTAAATCCCTCCAAACGCTTAAACATGTGGACTCTTTTCCCTAAGAGCTGTTGTAAAATGCTGTGGATGTTTTATGCTACATACATTACAGGGTACATAAGTGCATCTGCGATTAGGCATCCAAGATGGATGATTTTCTTCATGAACACCGGGACAAAGACGCCTGTGCAAGGCGCTTCCTGGAGCTATCCCAGTTTGTGTCTGCATCCCTCAGCAGCTCAATGGTGGAGAACACTTTATACCTCCAGGCTTGCTGGCCAGCTCTCAGATGGTGTTTTCCAGCAGATTAAAGAGCAAAGATAGCTGTAAACTCCAGGAAGATGGGTCGGTGGCTGATTTCTTTGCAGTGGGTCTTGTTGAGCTTGTCAGATTTTACACAACAAGTACCATCATGTTTCATACGTGCTGAAAGACTGCTATTTTCCCTTTGATTACACTAGCTAATCTCACAGTATTAAAGAAAACTGCATGTATCAGAGCACTTGCTTACCTAGGCGCCTACGGGGGCAGTATTCTCCGTAGATCATCTAGAATTTGGTTCCTGTTAGCAATGGCTTCAATTAAAGCAATAAAAATAGCACTTAGCACCAGACGTCCTGCTATTAGTATTAGCTATGCTTTGCCCTCAGCAAGGCTGGATCTGTTCTGTGTATGCACAGGAGATGCATAACAGAGTTTTTGAGTAATGAAGTAAGACTTAAGCCAGTATATCAAATTAACACAGACCAAACCTTTTTTCCTGGTAACTTCCTAGAGCTACTGATTAATTCTTTTTTTTTCCTTTCTGTTAGTAGGCAAACATATAAAAATGTGCTTTCTGTCAGAACTATATTGTGAGGACTGAAATGCAGAGAAGCCAGAATCATGGTTCCTACAGCAGTTTCCATTTTACAGTGTGTTACAGTTAAGTCTTTCATAATACATATCCCTAACAGGAAGAAATGTTATAAATCATTCACCAACAGCAGGAAGAGGAATTCCCATTTACTTTTAATCCATGCACCAGACATAACAAAGGCACTATAGGATACTACATTTTTATCCACTCCCCGCGTTCAAGTAGCGAAAAACTAGTTTTGTTCAAAAGAGGAATAACTGTTGACACTAACTCTGGATTTCCATGAGTTTTGTTCCTGAAGTTTTAATTTTAAAATGTGTCACAATAGTAGGTTTGTACTTCTGTAATGTGCTGCCTGTTGTATTTAAACAGTGAATTCTAGAATAAAATAGATTGGAGGTCGATTGGTCCCTTTCGCATCACAGAATGGAAAGGTATGTATTTCACAACACACAGCAGCGGAATTCTCTATCTTGGCATACTAAAATAAGTGTCAGTATTTCAGGTACAAAAAATGGTGTGCTGTTTGCTTTGTATATGTCTATGGAATCCATGCATACAATGACTGTACTGCAGTACAGCCTGGTAACAATAGAGACAAGCAGACCCACCTCATTAACCTCTGAGAGTTAATTAACACTCAGAAGGCTCTTTAATTGCAGTTGCTCTTATACAGTTGCTGAAATCCTTTCCATCACACTGAATGCTTCAGTGCATGCCCTAATTTGCAGTTTACACAGTCATTCTCCACAACTTTTTGCACACACTACCACTTAGTGCTACATTAATATCACAACCTAACGCACTATGTTAGTGTATTAGCACCAGCTCATTACAAACTTACAGTTTTACTAAAATCTGTTACTCCTTTACTGAATTCTCAGGATTTTTATTACATAGCCATTAAAAAAATTGCTTCACTAATTCACTGAAACAAAAGGATTAAAAATTGAGGTCTGAGTTTTCTTGCCTACACTTACTGGGGTGAACTGGATAAATCGGTTGAATTGCACATGTTTGAAGAAGAAAAATAAATAGCCAAAACTATGTTTCATGGGTAGAACTTTCTCTCTGATCACAGGGAGAGAAAGTCTCCTCTGGCTCAGCAGTGCCTGGTTTGTGGCATGGAACGTTAATCAGGTTCAAAAGGAACATTTTCCTCCTCCCGGGAGGAAACCCTACAGGTTGCAATCAAAGTCACTGCTAAGGGATAGGTATGTGCCAATGCTATTTGAAAACTGTATCATTCGTATACTTCCATGCAGTCTTATTTTTCAGTGGTAATTGCATGGTGGAACAATAGTATTTTATTTAATTATCTGTACATATATATAATAGGTGAAAATTGCCACCAGAATAGGATTTTTTTAATTTACAAATTACTCATGCAGAGGCTCACAAATATTATCTTAAAATTGCTGAACGTTTCTATCTCCAGCCACCTGTCACAATCAAATTCAATGTGTTAATTAGTGGAAAGAAAAACATTTGTTCAGACATGGTATTCAGCCTGGAGAAGAGAAGGCTCCCAGGAGATCTTAGAGCAGCCTTCCAGTACCTGAAGGGGGCCTGCAGGAAAGCTGGGGAGGGACTTTTTAGAAGGGCATGGAGTGATAGGATGTGGGAGAATGGTTTTAAATTGGAAGGGAGTAGGCACAGGTTGGATATTAGGAAGAAATTCTTCGCTACGAGGGTCGTGAGGCACTGGCACAGGTTGTCAGGGAAGTGGTGGCTGCCCCTTCCTGGAGGTGTTCAAGGCCGGGTTGGATGCGGCCTTGAGCAGCCTGGTCTGGTGAGAAGTGTCCCTGCCCATGGCAGGAGGGTTGGAACTTGATCTTTAAGGTCCCTTCCAGCCCTAACCATTCTATGTTTTCTAAGGTAAAAAGGCTTGCAGACACATTCTTCACACAAAAAGATTACAGCAGGTATTAAAGGGGTCAGTAGGGAAGGGATAAACTTTATCACATTAAGCTGGAAACCTCTTTATGTGTGAAAGGCCTGTGTCTTTTAACAGTGCTTTTCTCCTAGCCATAAATATGCAATGGTGCTCTTTGAATTTAAGGCTGTTTGAGAAAGGGGAACTATATATGAAAGTGCACTGTTGCTGTATCGGTGACGCAGCAGGCCTTTGAAATGCTCTGACATTAATGGTCACTTCTAAAGACCGTGAATTGGATATATTCATGGTGCAAATACTGGTTTATTCTATTTTGAAATGAATTCAAGCATTATTAGCCAGGCTGTCAGACAACATGGAACTAGAATTGGAATTCCATCACTTTTGTTTGTCCATTGCAATAAGTGACACATTGTTCTCCTGAGAAACACAGATGTTTTCTCTTGCCAAGCATTTAATGTGGGCGGTGTTGAGCAGTACCACCAGATGATGATGGTGGGCCCAATTTAAGAAAACGTAGGCCAAGGCATTTAATGACACAAGGGGACATCACTTTGGTGACATTGTGAAGCTCAGGGCACAGCGTGACTATCACCGTAACTCAGCAAAACTGTCAACTGTCTGCACTAGAATAACAGCTAACAGTCTTCTGTGATGCAAATACGTCTAGCAGGTGACACATGGATAGGATTTCTGGGGACACTGGGTGATTCTGAAGTGTTCTTTGGGTGCTCACCATGCCTCAAGGTCATGCTTAACCTTTCCGTTTTTCTTTTGGCCAAACTTTTAAGTTTTTCTTTTACTGTAAAATATAGTCATTATTACATATACAAATGTAGAAATAAACATACTATGTACAAGGGCTCACCAATTTTTAATACTTAGGAGAAAATCACTTCTCTTTTACTTGAGATTTTTTTTTCAGATGCACTGCATCCCTGTACTATTTCATCTAGACATAAAATAGCAGTGGGAGGAAGAATTAGTCTTACAGCTGTAACCTGACTCCAAAAGAGATTAAGGCTGATTATTTACACCAGCATATCCCTCACTGATTTGCTAGTCTGTAGTAAATCTGAACCTAAGTGTACATCTGGAAACAAACAAGATGTGAAAGTCATTATAATTCATATAGACTTTCTAATCACAGAATCACAGAATCGTAGGGGTTGGAAGGGACCTTGAGAGATCATCAGGTCCAACCCCCCTGCCAAAGCAGCTCCCCAGCTCATATTGCACAGGGAGGCATCCAGACAAGACTTGAATATCTCCAGAGAAGGAGACTCCACCACCCCCCTGGACAGCCTGTCCCAGGGCTCTGTCACCCTCACCGTGAAAAAGTTCTTCTGCACATTGGTGCGGAACTTCCTGTGCTCCAGCTTACAGCCATTGCCCCTTGTCCTGTCCCCACAGACCACTGAAAAGGGGCTGGCCAAATCCCCCTGCATCCCATGCCTAAGATATTTATAAACACTAATTAGGTCCCCCCTAAGTCTTCTTTTCTCCAGACTAAACAGTCCCAGCTCACTCAGCCTGTCCTAATACGGGAGATGTTCCAGGTCCCTAATCATCTTCATAGCCCTCCTCTGGACTCTCTCCAGGAGGTCCCTGTCTTTTTTATACCAGGGAGCCCAGAACTGGACACAATACTCCAGGTGGGGCCTGATCAAGGCAGAGTATAATACATATAGACTTTTCTTATCCATAGTTTTGTCTAAGACAACCTTCTTCTGTAATTATTATATTGGAAGCTAAGAATAATTACCTTTGGATGTTTTATAAAGTCAATATAAAGATGGGGTTTATATCTTATAACCTACCTTGGATCCAGAAACCAATGACTTTACTAACCCCTCATGTAAGCTTGTGCAATTTCAACAAACACTCTCCACCCACTGGTATCAGCTGAACTGCTGAACTCCATCACACAGATACTTCATGAAAACAGATTTTAAATATGCAGAAATGTCCACGTTGCATTCTTGTATTTCTCTTTTGCAATATTATCCTTTGTTCTTTGGAAACTAGCATTGGTTTTGTTCTGTACCATATGCAAGTGTAGTTTTAAAGACTTTCTCATTATTTTGTAATTTATTTTGTAATGAATGCTAGAAATCAATCATCACAGAAATCAATGGGGCACTGTGCAAGCTAGAAAAACTCAAGAATGGAGAAGTTGTCATTTTTAGGTACAGATATGTATTATCAATATGACAAGAATAAGAAAAGAAAGAAATTCTGTGTTGTTCTATCTGTAGACAACTTCCATGGCACCTCTTGGTTTAAGCAAGATCTGTGAGCGCATGAGCTTTAATCAAGCTATTTTCTCAGTTCTCCAATTCCTGAAGAAGAGACCAAGAAGTAGTAAAACCACTCAAGGGGTAATACAGTCAAATTTCACATGCTCAGAGGAAATAAATAGGAAGTGACTCGTATTAGCCATAGAAGAGTTGCATTAAAACCTGTAAAATCAGCACAGTTACTTTCTTCTCCACACTAACAGACAGACAAGCCCCAGATTTTCATCAGTGTTTTGACTGCTTTAAATTCCAGTTCCCATTAACTCCTTCTGCAAATCAGACAGTTTATCCTAACAGCCAGCCTCACAAATTCACCGTCAGGGCCCTAAGTGCAGTCACCTGCCCCAGACATTTAGCTGGCCACATGCAAGACAAGCTGATGAGATCCATTTTGAAGAAAGACCTGGAAAAAGCCTTAGTGAGGCTACTTCCCATGGGATCTGGTTGAAAGCTGAAGATCTCCCTCTTGAACTGGATTGTCACAGTTTTGCAAGGTTGGGTGCTGGAAAAGAACAGGGGGTGCACAAACTGGCTGCTGTGAGGAGCTGCCGGAATTCTCTGGAGCTCCAAAATGTAAACAATCCAAGGCCAGAATCATTGTTGACCAGGGCCAAGCCAGTGAGAGATAGTCACAGCGCCTCTGAGAATCACATATAGGAGAAAACAACCCAGAAGCAGCTGCATTTTTCCACTGGAGAAGGGAGTGAGAAGATGTAAGGAGCTGTACAGACACCAAGGCCGGGGAAGGGGAGTAGTTGCCCCAGGCGCCGGAGAGAAAGATGCCCCTGCAGCCCGCGGAGAAACCCCATGGTAAAGGCCGAGACCCCACCTGCAGCCCGTGGAGGGGCTCCACGCTGGATGGAGCAGGTGGAGACATAGAGAAGACACTGTGACCCTTACGCTGAAGCAAGCCCCTGCCAGCACTTGGAACCTACAGAGATGAG
>VZTU01004847.1:120049-201070 GCA_013400835.1 Zapornia atra | reverse complement strand
GGGAAGAAGGGAGTAAAATCATGGCTAAAGGGAATTCTGCTTAGAATGGAGGGGTGGGGGGAAGGTGCTACTGAGAACCCCATTTTTCCCCAGTCCATGCCCCCCCTGTACTGCGAGCGGGGGGGAAGAAGGAAGCAAGATTCTGATTAAAGTCTGCTAAGCAGGGAGTGGTGGGGGGAACGTGTTTTTAAGATCTGGTTGCATTTGTTTTAAGATTTGATTGCACTCCTGACTCCGGTTCTTCACTGTTCTTTCTAGTGTAGTGTAATAAATTAGAATAGTTCTTTCCTGCACTGTGTTGAGTCTGTTTCGCCCATATCGTCGCTGATAAAATGATCTCTCCTTGTCCTTATCTTGACTCCTAAGCCTCTTAATATATATTTTCTCCCCTGTCCACCTTAGAAGGAGAGTAATAGACTGGCCTTGGTGGGCATCTGGCCTCCAGCCAGGGCTAAACCACCACATGGATACACACAACTCCCTTAGACCTGATGGGGTGCAGCTACAAGTGCAGTGGGAACTGGCTGATGTTGTAGTGATGCCACTTTTGATTGACTTTAAAATGTGATCTGGGGAGGATTTCTGAGCATCGGAAGAAGGCAAATGTCACTCTTCTCATCAGGGAGGGAAAAAGAAAGAAGACCCTGGGAATGAGAGGCCTATTAGCTGATCAGCTGGACCCAAAGGGTTGTGATCAGTGGCACCAAGTCCAGCGGAAGTAGTCACTGCTGGGGTATCTCAGGGGTTTATACTGGGTCAAATACTGTTTAACTTCTTTGTTCATGACCTAGATGATGGGACAGAGCAACTTTGCAGATGATACAAAAGGAGGAGCAGTTGATACACCACTGATAGACCAGGTAGTTGTCCTGACATTCAGAGGGACCTCAACAGGCTGCAGAAACAGGCAGACAGGACCTTTATGAAGCTCAATGAAGGGAAACACGAAGTCCTACACCTGGGGGTAAATAGCCCCATGCACCGGTACTGTAGGCTCCAGGAGCTGACTGGATGGAAAGCAGCTTTGCAAAAAAAGACCTGGAGGTCTTGGTGAACAACAAGCCGATTGTGAGCCAGCATTGTGCCCTTGTCACAAAGAAACCTTACAGTATCCTGGGCTACATTAGGAGGACTGTTGCCAGCAGGTTGGAGGAGGTGATCCTTCCCTTCTGCTCAGCACTGGTGAGGCCACAGCTGGAGTGCTGGGTCCAGTTCTGGGATTCCCAGTACAAGGGAGAGAGATAGGTATACTGGAGCAAGTCCAAGAAAGGGCCACTAAGGTGATTAAGGGCTTGGAGCATCTGACAGAGGAGAGGCTAAGAAAGCTGGGATTGCTTAGCCTTGAACAGAGAAGGCTCAGGAGGATCTTACCAAAGATCTTAAAGAAGATGGAATCAGCATCTTCTCAGCGGTGTCCAGTGACAGAACAAGAGGCAATGGGCTCAAATTGACCTAGAAGAATTTTGTTTAAACATAAGAACAAGTTTGTTTGCTTTCTATTTGAAGGGAATTGGTACAGGTTGCCCTGAGAGGCTATTGAGTCTCCATCCTTGCAGACATTTAAAACCCCTCTGGACAGACCCCTGAGCAGCCTGCTCTAGTTAATTCTGCTTTGGGCAGGTGGGTTGGACTAGGCAGTCCCCAGAGGTGCCTTCCAACATCCGCAGCGATGCTGCAATTCTATGATCCCTCCTCAGTGGCTGTTGCAAGGTCCTTTGACAACATCTTTTCCAAGACACAAAGGAAAAAGAAAACAAGATCCATCAGCACACAGATGTTAGCAGGAAACAACTGTACCCTGGGGTGCCTGGAGATCTAAACTGATCTTCATTGTTTTAAAGCTTAAAACAAACAAACTGAACACCATGTGCTGCGTAGCACCAGTCTGTAACCAAAAGACTGGAAAACTCTTCTTTGCACTGCAGTGTGACAGCAATATGACAAGCAGGAGTCCTCTGCCATTGCATGGCTGCACTGAACAGCAAGGTACACAGGGAACCTCAGGAATCTGATTTACTTCTCTGTTCTCTTAAAGTCTCACTTTAGCTTTACCTTAGGCAAGCCAATATCTTGAATGAAGTAGAATACTGAAAAACAATATCCCCCTTTCCTCACTTAAACTGAAAATAAAACTCTAATTACAGAGAAATAATTCACCTGCCAAGCAGAATGTCGCAGAACAGGATTGGTATGGCTAGAAGGAAAGTCCAAACTGAATTTCAGAAAAGGATGTAATTTCTTTCAGAATCTCTTCAAAATATCTTCAGCATAAGCTCTGTAAGTACATTTAATTCAGCCTATATGCTGAACTATGGAAATGGCCAGGAATATTTGGCTGTGGCTAACATTGTTCTTTTTTTGCCTCCTCCCTAAACAGTACTCACTCCACAGGCCAGTCATCCAGTACAAGACAGTTTTCTCTCCCAAAACCTAACTAGATTCTCATGTGTTCACAAAGGCAAATATACATTTGCACAGGACCCTCTCACCTGCTTACAAAAGACAATTGCATTCTACCATTAAAATAAGAAGATAACTGAAGTAGTGGGAAAGCATCCTCTCATTTATCCAGAATACATTATATTGTTTTTCTAAATTGCCATTTCCTTTGGAGCAGACATGTGTGCAGAGCAGCATGCAAGTTCAGTTCCCAAAGACCAAAATATGCCAAACGGAGAAACAACAGTCACACACGCACAGTTCAGGGTGTAGGGGTTTCCTGAGCCAACCTGTACCTTCGATAGCTGCAAAGCTTCCTGGGCTAGATCATGAACATTGATAGCCACTCAAACAACTTCAAACCACTAAGTATTCTTATATATCTGATGAGGGGGAGCAAAGGGGCAGGCACCAAGCTCCTCTCTTTGGTGGCCAGCGATAGAACCTGAGGGAACGATATGAAGTTGTGACAGGGGAGGTTCACGTTGGATGTCAGGAAGGGGCTCTTACTGAGAGGGTGGTTGGGCACTGGAACAGGCTCCCCAGGGAAGTGATCACAGCACCGAACTTGACTGCGTTCAAGAAGCATCAGGACGATGCCCTCAGTCACATGCTCTGACTTGGCTGGCCCTGTGTGGAGCCAGGAGTTGGACTTGATGATCCTTATGGGTCCCTTCCAACTCAGGAGATTCTATGATTCTATACTGATGAAGCTGTTGCTGCAGCTAGATTACCTTCAGACTCCATCTGATCTGCAACCCTGCCAGAATGCTGCTGCAGCAACCCTCAGGCTTCATGCGATGAAGAACTGAGGAGCCAATCCTACTCCCATTGAAAGAAATGGGAAAATTCCAATTTGCTGCTGTAAAATTGCTAGGAGCTTAAGTGTCAGTGCTTCCACTAGCACTGTTGTCACTTGGTGACATCATACTTTGAAAATGCCCTTTATCAAAGCAGCTGGCATTTTTATAAGGAAACAAACCCTCAAAGAGAAATAGAATGCTTGATGCATTACCTGAAAACCTGGTTGAATCTGTAGCAGAGCTGACATGGCTACTTTTCAAACGACTAGAAGTTTCCTCTAGCAGTGTAATGTCAGCATTGCCATGCTTCCCTTCAAGCAAGAGATTTTAATTTCCTTATCTATGCCCTGACAAATACCATTCCTGCTGGCAAATCATAGGCCTTTGTTATCTTCTTATTGGCTTAAAAAATAAAAAAGATTGTTTCAAACACATTCTGTGGGCGCGTCAGGAGCAGAGCTCAGTCCTAACACAGAGCCACCTGCTGACAGACTAGTAGATTCAATTTAAATCCTTAAAATGGGAACTGGTGTTTGAACCGTATATTGATAATTAGACAAAAAGCAATAGAAAATATGTAAGTCCATCTTAACCAAGAGAAACCTTTTATTCCCTCCCAATTTGAATGCTGACCGCTGTCGCTGCTTCCTGGAAAACAACAGTTTGTGTCAAACCTTCTTCTGTCTCTTTAGCAAAGCACTTGGGCAGAAAGAAGGTAAAAAGCAAATCATTAAAAGCAAGGATTACTGTGCAGCAATCCTGCTGCATCTTTAGACGTTTGTACACCAGCACAGGCACTGCATGTGGCAGTCGAGAGAGATTCCTCTTGGCAGCTACCCACACTTCTGGATTTTCATTTCAGAGGTGAAATTCTGATTGTGTTGAGAAGTGAATTGCCATAAGCCAGAGGAACGAGAGCACGATGTGACACGGCACATCTCTGACCAGTGTTCGGACCAAGAACCTCGGATGGAGAGGCTCGCTCTGACCGATGCGTTCAGTCTGGAAGTTTTACCCTGGCTAGTTTTCAGGCTGAGCACTCAGCCCGCGCTGCCTCCTGCTCCTGGGGGCACTGCAGATGCCATCATCACCTGTGAGTGCCTGCGGGGCCCTGACAAAACGCATTCCATCCTGTTTTAAACCAAGCCATCAGTGCCCGTATATTAGGTGACAAGTACATGTGACGGCTTGTAAAGGCCACGCGAAAGCAGAGGGTTTTCTGCAAATCCTAACAGCCGTGGGTGTTTGTGAGGGGGGTGCATACGCCAGACCCTTAGGTATCTTTTCATGTCCTTCTCGGGGTTGTAATAAGCAGTCTAACAAAATCCGATGCGGTTATCGATCCAGCAACACTCGTTCTCTTTCTGGCCTTATTTTCCTGCCATGTCGCTGGTGTGACGGGTAGGTGGCTGCTGCCCGGAGCTGCCCCGGAAGGGCTCGCCGTCCTGCCCGGGCTTTCGGAGCAGTAACTTGCCCTTAACTTGAGTCCTGCCCATTGACCAAAACCAGCCCCTCTCCTAGAGGCCAGTTCCGCGGTTCGGCTTGCCAGTAGAGGGCAGTCCTACCCTGGGAAGGGTTCCGTGCCCGCACACGCATGCCCGCCCGGCTGTGCTGCCTGCGGGATGCACGCAGGCCGTACTGCACTTCCCCATCCCGCCCAGTCAGCCGGGCAAGGCGAGCGACAGGCTCGCTCTGCACCTCTGGCACTCCCGGTGTGCTACGATGCAGGAACACAAGGGCAGCACTTTAAAACATCACCCTGCGGCTCTCCTTGAGCTCTGTGAGAGGAATTCATTTCTGTGCATACATCTCTTCCATAGCCTCAATCAGGCAATGCATAAGGACTGCAGGCTTCATGTTTTCCCCGCGTTAGGAGGTGTGATATATGTCCCTCTGATTCGTGTTAATACGGAATAATGTTGGGGGTGCATAATGACAGACCCTTGTATGGTCATGGGCCTGGGAAGGGACAGTTTGAGATTTTGCATGTACTGAAATTTGCATGTATGTTGAAGCATCAACAAACTATATAAAGGATGTGCAAATCTTCGCTTAAAGGACCACAATGTAGCACATTGTGTGCGTTGTGATACTACTGCAGAAACAACTTGTCTCTGAAAGGAAGGTGATCAGCCAGCAGAAGAGGGAGGCGCCTCAAACCTGCGGAACCAGCTGCCTGACCATTAGCAAGACAAAAGTTACAGGACCTGACCGGCACTCTAGCATGTCATCTTAAGATGTATATGGTTATGTCTTGTGGGAGGGGGCTGTCATGCACTCCAGCATGTCAGTTTAAGCCGGTGGGCTGTGTTATCCCTGGTAGGTATATAAGCCAGGGACTGGAACTGTTCGGGGTGCGTCTTGGTGGGGCGGAGACTCCCGGCTCACCCGGTGCTGACTGTGCACCCCAGCACCGTTTGCTTGCTGTTATTCGTTTAATAAATTGTTCGATTTGGTTTAAAATCCTGTTTGGGACCAAGTCATTTATAACAGAGGGAAAGACTCAACACAGAGTCTCAGACAGACAGGATTCATCCTAAGGGATCGAGGGTCTACGTGTACCCACTGGTAGAAATAAAAGGGACAGTCAGCACTGATCAGCAGGAGCCACCATCACAGAAACAAATGCGCTGTGCTGAAAAAACAAGATAGGAACATAGTTAGTATGGGGAAACACAGCAGGGTGCTGCAGTTAGATCTCTGGATATAACATGAAATGGAACCAATCTCTACAAGATTGTCCCAGGAATGACCACAATGTTTAGAGCAAAATGACCGGTTGGCCTAAAACAGCATGTCTCAAAGCAGAAGCAAGTAGACATCTGGCAGACCTCCACAGGCATGGTCAAAGCCTTCACAAGACACCAAAAGCCAGGAGCCTTTGAAAATCCACTGTGAGCAGATCTGAGCTCCCAGGTCTGCACTCAGGCCAAATCCAGCTTTCTCATCCACCTCTTCCAGGGAATGACGCTCAGAAGGCAATCAGAGCACACATGTTGGCCAGATCTCTCATCCCTATGCTTTCCCTAAAAATTGAACTTTATTTGCCAAAGACTCACAGAATTAAAACAGGCTGACCTTTTACCTTGGTTACGCTTATGGCAGTATATTCTGCACATTTAAAAGTACAGCTTGTTCTCTCCCCCAGTAGTCTCCAGGAGCAACTACATCAGCATTGCTTTCCTCTTTCTTTGAAAAAAAAAAAAAACAAACAAACCCAAAACATTCAAAAAGGATGAGCAGGCCAAAGTTTAGCGAAGAAAGTTGTTGAGATGGAGATCTTGCTGAGCGGCCATCAAAATCAATAGGAATCTTTTCATTTACTTAATGGGCTTTGACTGAGTCCTAAGTGAAGGGGGCAGGAAGGGAAATCTGTGCTGATTACCCACCAACAATAAAGTGTTTGAAATAATCTGCTGCCATCTGCCTTTGTTTTGCTAACCCACTCAGCTGGGCCAGAATGGAAAAACCATCAGACAAACAGAGAATTAATTATTGCAGGAGTGACCTGTTTGCATTTCTCACTTTCCACAAGAACTACCTCCACTGACCAGGTGGGAGATTTCCTCACTTGATTACAACAAATCACTAATTAAGGGGCTGCAGCTGCTACATACATATGTATATATCTCATGCAAGGTATAAAAATAAGTTGATTTCTTCAGCCTCGAAGAGCTGCTGTGAGATTTCTGTTACATTCAGAGTGGCAAGTAACACTCTCTGGGTTTGGGGGTGGAAAGGAGTTTAAGTCTATTTTATTAAAAGATTGCTAATGTTTCATGTGATTGCTCAACTCTCTCCAACAATACAGGCATGGAGCTGATTTCAGGAATCTGATGTCATCACATGCGGTGTGTATATGTATATATCTACCTGAGGGAGAACAAGAAATGACAGTACTGAGATGAGAAAAGCTCTTGAGGACCAGATTATTGCATCCGTTCTAGCAGGAGGTCAAATCCTCTTTTTAGAGTAACTACCTATAAGCAAGAGTACAGCAGCTTAGCACCAATCTGATAATTCAGTAGTGGGTCAGTGTTGCAGAGGGAAGGAGGGGACACAGTTGATCGCTTGTCCAAGGGACATGAAGTCTATTTCTGTGTGAAGGAGCAGCATGCACAACACAGCCTGTGAGTTCAGTGATCCAGAGCCAGGGGGACTCAAAAGCACTTCAGCCATTTGCTCTCACTGCAACTACATAATTGCTTATCAGGCTCATAACCCAGCAAAATAACTGGAAATAGAACTTTGCTGGGCAATGATACCACACAAAAATGTTACAGCTCTTCTGTCCATTTCCTCCAGACATGGTTACTTTGACTGCAGATTCACATTATTCCCTCTACCAGTTGATCAAGGTATTTTCTTCTGTCAGAGAGCACTAGCCTTTGTCTAGGGTGAAACAGTCTCCTTCTAAGTGAGTGTGTTTTCCTCAGACCATCACAATTCATAATCAACCTAAGGTGATCCATAATAAATAAATCTTCAGATTCCAGGGAATTACTTTCTGTTTAGTAACATAAAAAATGGGCATATGTACCTACACATACACAATCGCGTCCCAAAGAATTCTTCCTGAAGCATACAGAAGATTTTACTGACTCCAACTCCAAAGAAATCACTTCCTAATTTCATATTTGCAGAAGACCCAAACAGTAGCACTAGTTTTCTCAGCATACTACACTTTACAGACAAATTGAAGATTTGGTGTAACTTTAAAGGACTTCAGTGGCATTTCAGGAGAGATTAATTTGTATGACGTGCATGTCCAAAGGTGACAGAACAATGATAACAGGATCCAACCCTAGTGACTCATGTGGAGGAAGCTCATGATCTTTGCTGTATGAACATAGCCATAACCACATTTTTTGAACCTCGTGGAAGCCAGCAGAATGACTGACAGCCAGAGTCATGTCTGTGCTTTGGCTCTAAAGTTACTCTGCAGTAAGGTGTTACAGGAATAGAGCCATTCTCAGTCACTTGCCACGGGAACATGTGTGAATATGACAGTGGGTATTCCAGCTCTGGGTGTGTTTAAGAGCTCTCTTATCAGGTGGTAGTAGTATGCCCCTAGTATCTCTCAGAAAAAGAATGGCTGAAGTGTGACCGTGAGATAAGGCTAGCAGCCCCCCTATCCTCTTCAACATATTCCACTTGCTTCATTTCAGAGACTAAGCAAGACTGGGCCACGTGCTACGTGGATGTTAGGCCACCAGGAAAACAATTGGAGGAAAGCAATAACCAGCATGGTTTCTCAAGAATCATCCAGACTTATTATCGATGGTCACCTGCTCTAGTCTCACCATAAGTGAAAGTGTATGCTAACTTGATGCCCTGAGTGTCATGACCCACACTAATTGTGTTTGTCAGCTATATTACCCAATGGTCAGAGTCAAAAACAGCAAAGCCAAAGCGTGGAGAGAGAGGCCAGGAGACAGTTACATGGGCTGGGGCCACTGGAGAGACACAAATAGAAATCTGAGGTTGTGAGGTGGGAGAGGACAAGGACTTTGGAGCTGAGGTGACCAAGGGCAGGAAGCTGCAGTTGAGCAGTGGCAGAAAGCGAAGGAGGCTTGGTCATTAGACCTGGGAACTATCGGCCTTGCAGCATAAACCCCATTATCCTGCTTCTGCAGCCTGATGCACCTAAAGGTGGGTCTGAGGGAAAACAGTGAGTCTTGGGGTACACCACAGGCCAACCCGATGGCTAACAACTACCACTGTTCCTAAGGGATATACCTACACATGCAAATGGTCACAGTGAAAAAAAAAGACCTGTTAGAGTCTGAAGACTGACTGTGGACATTTTGCAGGGATGGGTACAGAGGGAGGGCAGCTCTGGTTGGAAGACATTTAGCTAAGTCAGGCTTGGACGCCAAACTAGGTCTGACAGTTGCTTGACTCCGAGACTTCCTGGCTCTTACCAAGGGCTTTTTGATCCAGAGAGGGAAAGTATCTGAGCAGAATCTAAAAGCAGTTAAGTCATAGCAATATTTTTCTCCATCAGTTTCAATCTGCAGTCCCTAAAAATTTCCTAGTGGAGCTACTATGGAAATTTCACGTGCACATAGATTACTCTGTAGCATCTATGAATCTAGTTCCTGTTTGTGCATCACTGGTCAAGCTCAGAGGTCAACACATCGCCAGCTGAAACAAGCTGCTCAAGTGCAGTGCGTCCCTCAAGGAGGCCACCCATTAAGCTGATGATTATTATTACCTTAGTCTTTGTGTTTTAGTCAAAAAACCAAATGCAACAGTTGTTCTTTTTAATTCAACTTTGAAAACATGTCGTATGTGACACACTAGAGATATTCCTTCTCTAAGAAGATTTTTTAAATCTACTTTTTTAATTAACTAGTGCAGCCCCAAAGAAGCAGAAGCTCACAGTTCAGTCTGGGCACCCATAGTTTTAGAGTGTTACCTGGAGTCTGAAGCTCTTTGAGATCTGATGTAAAACCATAACATTGCTGTGAAATTATGGGGCAATTCCACACCAGATACCCTCTCATTCTGTGGCGAAAAGCCTCATAAAATAAAATGTAAATGCTTATAAAAGTCATATTACTTCCTGAATAATATTTTCTTTTCTTCCTGTAAGTAGCATCACTAAACAATAATAAACAGTAAAGACATTATAAACAAGCAAACAAAAAATAGTTTTATTTGGAACTCACATATTTTAGAAGTTGCAAGTTTTGAAATGTAAAATAAAAGATTTCAGATTCTCATTGGCACCGATGAGAATAAACAAATATTAATTTTCCAGTACATTATCTTCAGTAATGAATCTCATGGCAATACTTCTGCTTTTCACTCCTGCTGTCCCAATGCGGCTCTCAATGAGCCAGCCTTCAGCCAAATGCTGCCCACAAATATCTGCAATTCATTCACATGGATGGTATTACAAAGGGGGTAAATGAGGGCAAAGCCTGACCTTCTGATTTTAATATCCTGTCTTAACTATAAAACATCTAAATTTACATTTGTGCTCAAAGAATTTCACACCACTGAAATACTCCTGGCAGGGTGTTTTTTCCCATGCATACAGCATGTGCCCATCCATCATCACTGTCCTGACCCTATTGTTAAAGTCACTGAGAAACAAAAAGAGCAAAATAAAACTAAATACCCACCCAGGAACCTCATCATAAGGAAGGTTTCTCTGGGCTAGAGGGTTCACTGCAGCCAAGGGTTAGTCTTTTGTTCAAACAAGGCTTTCAACATCAAAATCTTTGCCGGCCACAGAAATATTCCCAGCCAGTTACAGAGGATTTTAATCAGCACCAAAAAAACGCTCCAGCTTCCTCCGCGTAGCCTTGCAGATAAGCGGGACCACCTTTAGGAGGAGCCTCATCCCCTCTAGTACAGCTAAGCAAAGCACTGGGCTCCTGCAAAGCTGTCAGGCATTATAAAATACGGCTTCAGTAACAAAGGTTCTGAAAATAGCCCGACAACGATAAAAAGCAACCTCATGAGATCACTTACTCCAGAGTCTTTCCTCAAAATAATCATCCGTATTTAAGCCTTCTGTGACAGATGCTCGTCTAATTTGCTCTTAAATGCTTTCAGTGACGGAGCAGTAGTGGTTAAAACAAAGAGTGAGCACAAACGACCAAATCCTTAACACAAACAGCCTGACAGAAATAAAGCAGAACCAGAGGCAGTGGAGATAGAAATCTGCTGACTGGTAAAAGCAGTTTAGAAATAAATAACGTTATTTTGAGGACACAGTGAAGAACAGAAAGTTGGGTCTCTGTGGAAGGGGTAAGAAATAACTACATTTACTCAGGTGTGGTCAAAAGAGTGGTTTGAATGGAAATAGAGGTCAGACTTAGCTGAAAACAGGAAAGGGCAGAAAGGCTGAACAGAAGGTTAACTTTGGCAAATCTAAGCAAACCTTTGTAATCTGCTACCTTTGTTGCTAATGCTGCTTTAAGTACATCTGGTCATTTCTTGCACTGCCCTTTGGGGTCAAAGGAGGCAAGGTACTGAAATGCTTTATTCTGCGTTCATCTTGCTCATGTAATTTGCTGGAGCTTCGAGAAATAGAAGGAATGTCCAAATTGGTCACAGAATTATAGAATGGTCTGGGTTGGAAGGGACCCCAAGGATCACAGAGCTCCAACACCCTGACACAGGCAGGGCCACCAACCTCCAGGCCTGGAGCTACACAAGGTTGCCCAGGGCCCCATCCAACCTGGCCTTGAACACTTCCAGGGCCGGGGCATCCACTACTTCTCTGGGCAGCCTGTTCGAGCTCCTCACCACTCTCTCTGTAAAAAACTTGCCCCTAATATCTAATCTAAACCTTCCCTCCTTTAGTTTTAATCCATTCCCCCTTGTCCTGCTATCATCTGCCCTTTATAAAGTTGAATCCCCTCCTGCTTATAAGCTCCCTTCAGGTACTGGAAGGCTGCAATGAGGTCCCCCCACAGCCTTCTCTTCTCCAGGCTGAACAAGCCCAGCTCCCTCAGCCTCTCTTTGTAGGGCAGGTGCTCCAGCCCTCTAATCATCCTTGTGGCCCTCCTCTGAACCCTCTCCAACAGTTCCACATCTTTCTTGTATTGGGGGCCCCAGATCTGGACACAGGACTCCAGATGGGGCCTCAGGAGGGCAGAGTAGAGAGGGGCAATCACCTCCCTGTCCCTGCTGTCCCCCCCTCTTCTAATGGAGCCCAGGATTCCATTGGCCTTGCGAGCTGCAAGAGCACACTGCTGGTCCTTAGTGTCTTGGTTTATCCTTCGTGTCATTTGAACACTGGCCCAAGCAACGTCTGTCTCTAATGGACTTCTGCAGTAGGCAACTGATCCCAGCACCTAACAATCCACTGGCAGTTGAGGCATTTCTTAATGGATAACTTCATTCTCCTTTCCTATGGGGTTAGGCCCCTGCAGGCATAAAGAAAATTTTATTCCATTCATGTTCACAGAGTTGTATAAAATCATTGAAGCCCATGATTCACACCTCCACCAAATCTTCCTATTTCTCCAACTACGCAGCCCATGCACCCTATTTCCCAGATCTCTTGCTTCCCCCTGGGTTTGCTCTGACTTGTCACTTTTTCCTTGGAAGGTAGAAAGGAAACCCTGGCCTGACACTGCACCCTCACCAGTGTGAAGGTGTGTGCAAAACTACTTCAGCTGCCTTTTCCTCCTTGTTAAACATGCCACGTGCAGACTTCTTTTCATAGCAATGTGACCCCTGTGAGGAGTGACTTAAGCAAACTTGCTTAACTTGAACTGCAGCAAACAAGTAACACGTAGGGAGTCAATCCCTGCACCTCAGTGAAGGGACAGCAAGACAGTAATTTAGTAAGAGGGATTAACACAGTTGCTTATTTAGCTCCACCTCCGGTGTTCACTCCCTTCAACATCAGCCATGTACTTTGTCCCCTGGGTGATTAATGTTTCCAGTGATGACTGAAGCAAAACGTTGCCAAGTATTCTGGCCCCCTCGTATCAACCTATGGTTTGTTTTGCCTCCCTGTAAAAGAGTGGATGATTCTGCCTTGGTTTTGCCCCTACAGCTGGTGTCCTTGTACTGAATGTTATTTTGTCACTTCCATTTTTAATGAGATCTTACTTTTTGCCTTGGCCAGACAGATTTGGCTCATGCCACCATTTTATACTCTTCATCAGTATTTCTGCACACATCTTATCTGTGCTCTGTCTTGCTGGTGTTCAAAGACACTTCTTTGCTGAGGTGCCCAGGTTCTAGGTCAGTGATTTTACCCACCTGATGACTTTACTGCTGCTTGCTCAGAAAAAAAAAGGAGCGTTAATGCAGCTTGTGAAACAAAACCCTCCTCTCCTGACAGATCAGGACAGACTTCAAAAGGACATGTTTTTCCTGTTACTCTTAAATAAACAGCCACATTTGTGCTAGTTGTCACAACTGCCCTGCAAGTTGAAGCACTAATGCTGCCAGAGGAGGCATCCTTGCAAAACACACTGTCCCTGCCTTAGAGCTGTGACAGGCCTTGCACTACCTGGGGGGGCTGATTGGCAGCGTCTGCACTGGCTGGATGTCTCTGCCGAGACCTCTGGGAAGACAGACATGATCACAGGAAAGCTAAGGTTCTACCAGACCAATATTCCTACCTCCTCCAGACATATGTGCCCCAGCCTGTTCAGAAAAATCTGTACAGTTACTGCAATGTCCATATGGTTTCTAAGGGGCACTCTCCCTCCTCTTCCATGGGCAGAGGTAGGAAGAGACAGACTGACTGAATAAACCTATTTTCCTTCTCCCCTATTTTCATCCTCCACAACGGGAAAAGCTGCAGTATACACACAGGTTCTGTGAGAGTAGAGAAACACTTGATAAAAATTCATGACAAATGCACCACTTTGCATAAATAACTTCAGCTGGAGTTCAACCACAAGATCCAAACCCAGAGGAAAACAGGCTGTTTGGAGTCCGGTGCCCAGAGAACTATTTACTATTCCCCACTTCCTGCTCTCCGTGGCGCATTGCCAGGGACAAATCACAGAACTGTAACAAAAACTAAACATCACAGAAAACAGGAAAAGTAAGGGTTAAGATATGAGAAGAGTCCTCACACCCTAAGTAGCCTGAGGAAGAAGAGATAAAAGTCTGGGCTTGGTTTCCCCATGGGAAGTTTGTTGGTCTAAGCTTTGCTCTGAGGAAAGGAGCTATTTACTCCACCAGGCTGTGAAGGAGATGACATCCAAGAAAACAATTTGCTCTGAATTAAAAGCTTGCTACTTTGGTTTTTAATAGCTGATAAGGTCCCCAAAGCCAAGGATTGAGGGTATCTATCGGGTCTCAGCCTGCCTCCTAGAGAAGCCTGGAGAGTAAAGGGATACGTGAGCAACTCTTCTGCTTTAAAGAGGCTGGTGCAAGAAAAACAATCCAGGTAAACAGGTTACTACCTATTCCTGACCCTGAGGGTAACCTGTGCTGGTGGCAAGAACCTCTGAGTCTTTCCCAGGTCAGCAGTGGTAGGGTTTCCCAGCTCAGGCAGGCCCAAGGTCATGCTGTTGCCTGAGAGGTAGGCTCTCTTTTCCCTGTGCAGCAGTGATTTCACAGCTCTCTAAAACAACACCTGGTTTCAGAGCCAAAAAATACTGTATTCATGCCCACAGGCATACATAAAAAGGAAAAACTGCCTTCATGCCTGCTCAGTAAACAGAAGTCACTGCTACTCTGCTTGTAGGAATGCCACTAAATACCTCTGCTGAAGCTACTGTACACTTTAATCCAAGCTGTAAGCTTATTCACAGGCTCTAAAATCAGAAGCTGAGACACTTAATCTGTTGATAGGCTCTAATGCCCAAAGGCTTCAAGTGAGACTGGCTTCCACTGTTGCTATATTAGCTGTAACTGACTAACACGTAGTGTACAACTCAGATGCAGACTAAACAAACTCCTCCTTGCACCTTTCCTGGGTAAATCGTAAGGCAAGCCCCACCTGAGGAGAGATTCCTTCCCAAGTGCACTATCCCGCACCTGTTACCGCATCCCCGCCGCTAACGCCCTTTGTGCTGTGGGCGAGCTGAGGCTCAGCGCCGCCGTGACAAGCTGCCGGCGGCCGCGGGTCGTCGTAGCCGCGCACATCCCTCACCTCCTCCCCGGGCCGCCACCTGGGTACGGCTCCTGGGCCCGCTGCGGGGGAAGGGCCGGGCGGAGGGGCCGCCCCGCCCCGGGGAGGAGCGCTGCCCGCATCACTTAAGCGTCGCGGCCGGCGCTGCCCCGCGGCTGGGCTCGTCATGGAGGTGACACGGGACTGCGTGGGTTCGCTGGCGCGGTGAGTGCGAGGGTCACCCCTCACACCCCCCGGCCTCTGCCTCCCTCCCGTCCCGGTGATCCTGGTGGCAGTTCGGAGGTTGGCGGTGGGTCCAGTTACCGGGGGATGCCCGGGAAGAGCCGGGTCTGGAAAGCTGTTTGTCGGCTCCAGCCCCCGGGAGCAAAGGGCGCTTTCCAGGCGCGGTGCGAGGGCTGCCGGAGGAGGATGACGGGGGTTAAATCTGAGGGGTGCTAGGAGAGTGATGTGGGCAGGCATGCTCTCACAGCCCTTCAAGTTTCTTCTGAGGGAAGTGCAGGTAGGGGTGATGCAGTTTTAACTCTGTGCTGAGGCATAATGGCCGGGATGCTCTCACCTCTGGGCAGTAGTGGAGTAGCTGTCTTGTGGGCAAAAGAGATGTCAGGTGTGGAGCCTTGGTGTAGCTAGGAGTCACTTGTACTCGGTGGCAGCAGGGCCTCTGTTTGTGTTTTGGGTGTGATGGCCACCTCCATAAAGGTATAGTTATGTCTCTGCAAAATGCATCAAGTTCCAGCTGTGCTTCTCCTCTCTCTCCAGTTCATGTTTTAGTAGGGGAACCGAGCTTGCAGTCTGGTTGAACCCCTGAGCCTCTTGACTAATTGCTGACACTTTCTGCTTTGCTGTTACTGCTGTTGTCATATGCCTATGAACTCTAACCTAAAAATCAAACTGTGCCATGTTCTGAAGCCACTTGTGTTGTGCAACATTGATTTTTCTGAGCAAGACTGAAGACCATTGCACCACATTCTTAGACAAACATACGAGGCATATTGCAAACAGAGGTAAATAGTAAAATATGTGTACAGGGCTCAAGGCAGGTTTATAAACCCCAGGTTCTCCTCAAATTAAAAAAAAAAAGCATCTGTCCCACCAGCCTTGATACTAGGCTGCATGCTTGGGGTGGTATCTGTGAGTCCTTCTCTAGCAGGTTGTGGTTGCACCAAACAAACTGGACAAGCTGCTAGAGCTGGGAGATATCTGCTCTTTTGATTATAAATATTTGTGTGTGTGTGTGTTTTCCACAGATGTAGGATCCAGCTTTCCTTTAGGCAAGAGCTAGGACTTGATCTCTCTGACTTTAAAGAAAAATAAAACAATAGTGGGGTTGTCTGTATCTAATGGTCTGAAGTTGTACCAGGAAGGTTCAGCTTGAACTTTGGGAAAAAACTTCTTGACTGAGATAGCGGTGAAGCACCGGTACAGGCTGCCCAGGGAAGTGGTGGTGTCCTGGGGGTGTTTGAAAAACGGTTAGATGAAGCACTTAAGGGGATGGCTTAGTGGTTACAGTGGTGTAGGGCTAACGGTTGGCCTCATGTTCTTGAAGGTCTCTTCCAACCTTGATGATTCTATTAATCTAATCTGTCACTCAACTTCCTAATAAAGCTGACTGCATCTTAGAATGTTATTTCTCCCTATACCACTTGTTTCCTGAATTGTCTTGATCTGTTTTTAATAGACATTTTTTTTGGTGACTCCAGTCTAGCAGAGGAATTCCATGCATCCCTAGGAATTGGTTTGTCTGGTTTCTGAGGTCAGTTGCAGCAAACCGGGATCTTTCTAGAAAGATTCATACTCTGTTTATCTGGTGCTTTTTTAAAAATCATGATGGCTCTTTGTTTCCTACTGCTTCTCCTTAACTAGAACCTCAACCTTAACTGGAACCCAGACTCACTGCTTCATAAACAGACTTAGTTTAAAGATGATATTGCTGGCTTTATTGACATGTAGGTGGAATGGCATCAGTGTTAAATAACTCCCCAAGAGTTGGAATCCTGTTAAGTGACTATTTGGTGGAGCTAATGAAAGATTATTAATCTGTTTGTGGCTTTAAAAAAACCCCCAAATCCCCTCTTTTACATCTGATAGAACTAGGCAGTAGTGTGAGGGGATTGATCTTGAATCCTGAGGAAACCTCTACTCAGAGCTGTGAACTACCACTTCTACAGTTGGCTGTGCTCATGCCTAAGGTGAACCCTGTTAGGTCAAGTCCTGCCCATGAGCTGTGCCACTAGTGCACCTCCTTCTGCATCAGAATGTATGTCTTGGCTCTTTTCCTTATGCTTTGTCTTCTGTGAATGACAACTTGGCTGAAGTAATGGGAAAGAAAACTGTTCAATAGGATTGGTATTTTCTGTCCTTGCACAAAATAAATAATAAAAATATCATATTAGACTACTCAGTAACTATTATATGTGCTAGTTCTCAAACGTGTGAGTGGGAACAGGAGTCACCAGCCCCAAGGCTGATGAGCAGGCCTCATTTCTGAGGGAAAGACCCATTGATTCAGAGTGATTCAGAGGCAAAGCTGCCCACGGAGCAGAGGGGTGATTGGGGGACTATTAACTTAATCAGTGAAGAGATTAATAGACACACCCTGTCCTAGCACGCTTCCCTCCCTTCCATGCCTATCAGTGTGATGCTCTCATCTTCTCTCTGGCCTTGACCCTTCTCCAGTAGGAAAATGTTTATTAGCCCTTTCATTTCAATCAGTGCCTGTCTCCTGAAAAACATAGTGATCGCTCATCCCCACCAGCTTTATTACAGCAAGGAGAGAGATTTCCACCAGCTGTGTGTGTATACAAACTGCTGAATGCCAGGGATGTAGTGTTAAGACAGCATTAGCAAGAAGTTACTAGCTTGAGCTAGAAGAAAACTGTTGAACCTTCCCCTTTTTTAAAAAAAGTTCCAAAAACTCCTCAGCATTACTGAGGAAGGGAAACTGGTGCCTAAAGCTGTTACCTAAAGGTGTCATGCAGAGGGTGATTTTTGGCAACCTGGCTTTTGAATTAAACAAATGTAATTTGGCAGCAAAAAACTCTCTAGATGCAGAAGGGAGCAGGTCTGTACCTTGGTGCGGGACTAGGCAGTTACCAGTGTTATGGGCTCTGTTTGCCTAAGGGAACATAAACCGTCACTATTAAGGCATGTGATTACCTGGGGGAAAATTTAAAACCTCTTTCTAAAAGTGCATGAACTCTTCCAGTCTCTCTGGCAACCTGCTCCAACACTCTGCACTTAGGTATTTTGATCTTAATTTTCACTTCGTTTGACTTATTTTGATACCTTAGGGCACAAACAAGTCTTATCTTGTGATTTTTTTCAAGATGAAGTTTTATAGCCATGTCAAGATAAAAGCTGTGGCTGTTTGGAAGTCAAGCATAACTCCTATCAAAAGGCTTCACTTGCATGGTGTTTTGAACACGGGTAATATGATCTGTATTCCTAAAGCAAACTCCTATCTTAAATAATCAGCTGAAAGTAGCACTGTGTGTTGTTTCATTGAGTGTTTATCTTGCAGGTAAAGAGAAATTTTTAAGTAGCTGAATGTAAAAGTAAAAAGCTGCTGCTTGGCTAATAAGCCTCTCAGCCTGACACTAATTGTGACCTCGACATCAGCTGAGCAAGAGGTGGCCCACATCTGCTTGAAACGGTTTGAATTTTAGAAGTGTCTTCAAATCTCACTGGAAAGGGAAAGCTAAGAGACAACGTGTCTGTAGGGCTATGTAGTATTTAGTTTTGAAAGCAGGCTCCACGAGTCTAACACGATCTGTGAGTTACTCGTATAATATGCTTACCTCACTAAACACAACAGTCCTTCCCCACGGTACTTGATATGACTGTTTTTATAACTACAGTTAATTTTTATTTGTCTTAGATCTTTGGTATCCATGGGAGCATCTTTGGGAGCAGTAACAAAACAGACCCTGTTCCCTCCTCTCATGCCCGCAGGGCGACCTTTCCGTGTGTCAAATGCCTCCCGAAGCAGCAGGAAAGGAATTGTTGCAAGCAGCCTGCAAGAACTCATCAGCAAGGTATTAACAAACGTGCCCGCCCTGGATGAAACTTAGAGCTAAGTACAGTATCCCAGAAAGGCAAACCACAGGCTCTTGTTCTTGTAAAATCATTACTGGGGAAAGGTCAGGAGAACATGACAGATAACTAAGTCTTAATATGAAATTATGGGCCCTCTTCTGAATGATCTACTGGGTTTCTTTACAGACTTTAGATGCCTTCCTTATATCTGCGGGAATTGTTACTCTGGTTTTGGAGGAAGATGGCACGGTTGTGGACACAGAGGAGTTCTTCAAGTCCCTGGATGATAATACACACTTCATGGTTTTAGAAAGAGGACAGAAATGGACACAAGTAAGTGCTGACTGTCTCTCTCTCACTTGAATAGAAGTGGATGGAATAACATCTGTGGCCACTAAAATTGTTAGGAAGTGAGAAGAGCAAGAAAACTTCCCTTATGGGAAGGCAAAGTATCAACTCCTTTTTGAGCCTTCCTGAATGACAAATCCTGTTTGGTTGGGGGGGTGGGGTGTCCCTTGCTTGGACATAAAACTGTTTGCAAAGATTGGCCAAGAGTTGCAATGAAATGTTACAACTGTGGAGAGCTATAGGAGAAATCCCCTGCTTTTGGAGAGCCTCAGAAACAGCTTTGTTCTTGAGACTTTTTGTAATGTAGAGGTAATTAGGACTTTGACTGCATGAAGCTGAAAATACAGTATCTTTCAAAGGTTATTAGAGAGGAAAAGAAGCCCAAGTTAAGCAATGTGCAAACTTTTTCCTTGAGAATGCAGTAATGTTTTAGTGGAGGTTAGAAAAATGTCTATCTTGCAAAGAAAAGTTGTCATCACAACCTAGTCTACATGCTACAAGATGTTTTAAGAACTATCAAGATCAGCCAGCTTTAGACTTCTAATTGTATCAACTCGGTGTCCAATTTGTGGGTTTTGGGGGGAAACAGTCATCTGCATGTTAATAAGGTAGCCAAACTCTTAATTGTGCCTCAAAGCTCCTTCTACCAGGTGCAGAGCTAGCTGAGGAGCTGCCAGCAGGCCTTACGGGTTTTTTTCTGTCCTGTGACCGTGTTTTCTCAGTCTCCTGTGGCAATGTGGGCCATTAGTGCCTGTTTTCCCCCAAGATACCTCACTCACTGGTTTATCAGCCTGCTCCACCTGGGCCATAGGCTCCAAGGGCAGAGGAGTCGCAGCCAGGGTATGCCTCCAGCCTGCTCCCTTTGCCCTGTCTGGCGTGGCAGCAGGGCAGGCCGGAATGCTGCCCCTTCCTCAAGATGGGCTGAATGACCGCGGAAGGGCTGCTGCAGCTTCACAGCTCGTTGGGAGTGCGGGATGAGCTTAACCCTGATATTCTGGGTGCTGGAGGGGGGGGTGTGTGTGTGGCGGGGCAGTAAAACAGGCATGAAGCTGCTGGCTAGCGATACGCTACGGTGTTTCACTCTGACTTGCCGTGGCGGGGCCTGAGCGCTGGAGTGACGGGTACAAACCCGCCCGCCACCGCGCCGCTGGCTGCGCACCGGCCAGCCAGTAACGTGCACGGGGCGGCGTGCCCCGCAGAGCCACCAGGTGGCGCTCCTCACCCCGCACCCGCCCCTCCCCCGGCGCCATTGCTCTGCCCCGGCTGTCCTCGAAGCGGGCGATGCAGCCCGGGAGCAGCCAAGGGCTGGGGTTTTATAAAGGAGGGCTTAAGGCGGGCGATTGTTTTCCACCGTCCTCCTCCTTTGCTTTCTCTTCAGCTCGGTATTAAACCCTAGGCCTGATCAGTACTGGTTCCCTCCTCATGTCACTCCTTTTAGTAGTCTCAAGAGACCAAGTCCAACCCCCCTGCCAAAGCAGGTTCCCTAGGACAGTAAGGGAGGTGTTATGAGCCAGGATTTGAAGTGAGGGCCTGAGTCTTCACCAACATCATCTTTGCAGCTATCTCATTGGTGTTTTGTACCTTCTTAAATGGAAGGGCCTAATGTCATACTGTTTGTTTGGTGGCCTGTTTCAGCAGGGACTAACTGCTGCCTCAGCTAGCAGCTTGAACATTCCAGGACAACTAAATGGCAGGAACGCTGCCCAGTGGCATTACCTGGGGCTTCAGCATACTCTGAAGCAGAAGCTGTATTACAGGAAAGAAATACAGGGTGCTATGTCACTCAGACTTCTGTGTCTGTTTTTCTAATAATTTCAGATGCCTGCACAGGACTTGAACAGAAGTTGGTAAGGTACAGACTTGCTGTTGTGTGTGGTAAGGGCTTTTGATTGAGAACTAGCCCCAAGACTGGAATAAGCAAGCTGCTACTAAAGAGTTACACTGTTAATGACTGCCTTGCTCTAGTTTTCTGGCTCCTGGTACAAACTGTCCCCCTCTCTTTAATTTAGACAAGAAATGCAGTTGCTACTGTGAGACAAAAGAAGAAAATGGGAGTAGCTAACATCACATTTGATCTGTACAAGCTGAACCCTAAGGATTTTATTGGCTGCTTAAACATCAAGGCGACCTTCTATGAGATCTACTCTGTTTCATATGATATCAAATGTATGGGAGCAAAAAGCATATTGCGGTAAGTTTATTTCCACTACTGATCAGGAATATGTATTAGTGTAAAAGCTGGGTTTGCCTAGTGGTTCTGTGAAGTACATGGGTTTAAAAACTTAGTATTTTTATTAATTCTTACATACTGGCCAATATGCTGATTCTCCCTTTACAAAGTAGCTGGCTTACTTGTAAAAGCTTACCATAGTATGGTGGAACCTTAAATTTCACCCAAGGCAAAAATCTTATTAACCCTTATTTACTGTAAGGGTTTAGGTGCAGTCTCTTTGTTTTCCTGAGCTAACTTCCTGAGATTTCTTTGGCTTGTTTAAAGAATGCAGGAGGCTGTGGAAGAATCATTGGACTCTGAAGGGGGGGACTTCAAGGGGATGAAATGAGAGGAATTTGAGATCTAATGGGAGAGGTTTTAATGCTTGTTCAGACTGCAGTACCTGGCTGCCAGATTCACTGCCTGAGCTACGTGGAGGCAAAGGAAATGGAAGGGATATGACAAACTACTGTCTTAATGTGAATTTGTCATCTGTAGTAAGACCCTGATGTCCCTGTTTTTAAGCCAGCTGGTCTCTTAGCAAACTAATGGAGCCCAACAAGGATGAGTCTCCTGCAGGACCGATCTGTAGCAGTTGCGAATACAGTAGAACTGGCTATTGGGAAATGCTGTCTTATGCAGGTGCAAACTAATACCTGTCCTGACTGCTGCTTTCAACAATGTGTTGAAAGTCTGTGCTTTGTCAAAAACAGCTGTGTCCTGCCATGCTTGAAGAAAACTTCTGAGTTTTGGCTCTTTACAGAGGTGCCATACTTTAACAGCTGTTTAAGCTGCAGCCCTGAATTTTTCTACCTGACTTTTCAAATCCTGGTTGGGACACAGAAGTGTAGTGTTGCTGCCTTTTGTTACTTGAGGACCAGATCTGCTCTGTATGGAACAGACGTGTATATGCCTGCGCTGCTTTCACTTCCACTGAGCAAGATATAATTTGAAGCCTTCAGATAATACCTGCATTGTGAGAGGAGGGACTAAGCATTGTAATGCTAATCTTGTTCCCTGTCTGACTGACCTTTCTCAGTCTACTTAGGTGGTCTTGTTTAGTCTTTCATGTTACAGCTGGTGTGACTGTAGATGAGACTCAGCTCTCTGGTCGTACAGTGATTATCCATCCCTATGCTACACCCATCTGCAGCAGTGGCTTCATTAGGGTTTCTTCAAAGCAAAGGGTTTCCCTTGAACAGCTGCATTCTTCCTCTAAGTTTGTTGAGTCCCTTGAGCCAGAACAAACTCGGATTCCTGGCTATCTGCTATGGAGATGACTATCAGCACTGGAACTTGCACTGCTAAGGAGAGTTTGAAGTGACAGTTCTGCCTCCCTGCCAACACAGGGCAGCTGGTGAGAAATAAATGCTACTGGCAAACAGCTGAAGTAGCTGTGGAGTTCTGGAAGCATGGTTATGTTAGAGTTGAGCTGTAAGGGAAGCGTTAGTGTTGAGGTAGGAAAACTAAGCTGCTAGCGAATAACACAAGAAATAACCTTGGGTGCTCTTGAACACAACAGTGAGATGGCCTGTTTTGACTTGCTGTTAAAGTTGGAGACAAATGCTGTTAGGTTCTTGGTGTAGTCCCTCTGCTAATGAGTTCCAAATTGCTAACTCTGATGGCCTTTCCTGAAGCCCACCTGTGGAGTGTGAAGGACTTTAAAATGCTGCAGTTGTTCATCACTTGGAGGAACTGAAAGCCTGCCAGATATGATTAGTGTATTTCCCCTAACAGTTTCTTCCTGTGGTGTCCAACTGAAGGATCAAATGTCCAGTTCAACAAATAACTTCCTCCATGGCTTAAGTGACAACTGCTCTTGTGTGCAAGTGACACAGTGCAGCTGCTCAAAAGCTTAGTACCAGGTGCAGCTTTCTTTACAACTGTAAAACTCCTTGGCCTGTACTTGCTCGTGGAGGGAAGGACATACTGAAATGGCATATGTGTGGGAAGCATGAATGAGGGTACAGTGTGGTTTGGTTTTTTTAAGGCTTCCCAGGCTCTAAGTACAGAGCATTCTATTCTTTTGAAGTATTGGAATTTGGCTGCAAACCTTCTTTCATCACAGTGGAGAAAAAAAACACCTTGAATTTATATGAAGAAGACTTTGCTGCCTTTGCTAGAGCATAAAGGAGAAGTGAATGGCAGCAGAGGGGTCACAGTTGCATGTTTTCTCAGACAGGAATTTGGAAAATCTTCCTCTATTTTGCAGAAGAGGACGGCTGGTCTGGGTTTTGCATCTTCAGAAATGGATCCCTTTCCAGTTTTGGAAAGGATCCAGTTCTTCTGTACCACTTCCCCAGTGCTTTAGCTCTGTACTTGTAAAGGCCTGCTTACATTTTGGGGGATGAGGCTTGAATATAGCTCTCAGCACTGATGTCCGAATTCTTTACTGGAGAGTAGAAGGAAGACACAGAGGATGATCTCTATTCCCCTGCAATCCTATGGTAATCTACAGTCTATCCTGTAGATATCTGCTTGCCTGGTCTTTGTTTATAGATCTGTACTGATTCTTGCACAATATGATATATTTGAATGCTAATACTTATTAAAACCTGAAAATGTTGTGAACTGGGAATAATTGCAGCTTGGATGGTATTAATTCGCATGGCTTCACTTGTTTTGCAGTTGGGCATCTGCTGTACTGTGATTGCTCAATTTCAGATCTAATCAAGTTTGATCTGTAGCTTGGAGATACACGCAGTGTTGTATTAGTCAGTGGCCCAAAGGTGAGATGTGAGGTGGATTCATGCTGCAGGAATGCTGCTGGGCTCCCAGGCAAAGTTAAGTTTTCAGTGGTGCTCTGGTAGTTGGAGTAAGGGCTTTGCAGAAGGCCTGTTAAGTGTCTAAACAGCATGACAGCCTCCTTTGTTAAATGTTTCTTCTGGTTCTGTCAACGTGCCAGTAGTTCTCTGTCAGTCAGTGGCCACAGTAAAGAAGGTACAAAGATGACCAGCTTCTCAGCAGTGAGGAGGAATAAATATATTAGCCTAATTAATCCTAAGGGGGCAGGGGACAATGTCACCCTGTTGGTGGCTTTGGGTTGCTTGGGTGTTGTGTGTGATTTTCTTTTTTTTAACAAATGGCTTTCCTTTCAGGAAGGTGCTCCAGCTACTGTCCCATGCAGCACAGATAACCGGGCAGTTCCTGCTCTATACTGGCACCTACATGTTGCAGCTGATGGGCGAATACGACCAGGACGGCGCATGCACAAGGCCGAGGCGCGAGTAGTGGACACAGCTGCACTTCTGGCATCAGACCTCTTGCTTCAAAGGGGTTCTCTTGCCCAACTTTGATTGTAATGGTGTTATAGGAGGGGGGTGTCCAATGATGTGAACTAACATCTCTTTTTTTTCCCCATTTGGGAATGCTTGTAGGCCTTAGTTGTAAAATGTTTGATGTTCACAGGCTCTTCATGCAGCAAAAGGGTGGGTGCCTAATGTCTGAGAACTTGGCAAAAGTAGGGAGGGCAGGTTGTTGCCTAGCAACTCAAAATGGAGGATAAAGTATCCTTGGAGGCTTGCATGACTTGTAACCAGTGAAATATTTCTTGCACCAATCAGAAAATAGCTTGGTTGAATTTTTCATGGCTGTCTACTTGCCTTCTGAGCAGACTAGGCTGTAAGGGTGGGGTGGAGGGGGTCTGTGACTACTTGGTTTTAATTCTTAACAGTGCTGGTACTAGTTTCTAACTGGCACTGAGGTACAGAAGGGTTAAGTGTACTTACTCCTGCTAACAATGGAACTACACCACGCAACTGAAGCCTCATTCAGTGATTGTCTACTCTTACAAAGTCTAACTGGAGAAAATGCAACTACTAAGCAGAAGCTTAAAACATACCCTTACCTCCCTTAGAACAAGTAAAAACACATCATTATCACTCTCTACACTTTTACTTATATCTACAGAAAGTTCAGGTTAGTGTGGTTCATACCAGTTGAAGAACCTGATGTATTCCTTTAATGGGTCTGGTGTTCAGTTCTGCCTGAAATCTTGTATAATTTGGCATAGTTTCATGAATATAGCATACAAGCAACCTGTTGAAGCTTCTTCCAGGGGTTAAACAGTCACTTTGTGCAGTTTTTACTGTTCAGTTACAGGTTGATGCTACATCCTGAGCTGTACTTGAGGTACATCTAAGAGTTGCTGGATTCTGATGCCCCTGTGTTCAGGTGGGGAGCAGCAGGATACTATCTAGTCTTGTATAACACATGCTGTAAACTGGGTATTTGTGGTTTTATAGTCCCCCAAAATGATGTATTAAAAGGCAAAGTTTTTAATTCTGTGGTAGAGTTGTCCAGAATGTATGTCTTCTACAGTTTAGTGAACTGCTAGTATGATCAGCTTGCAGCAAGCTTTTCCTCTACAGTGTAGAAAATGAGCAGTGTTAGACATCTGGTGTCAAAATGCAGACTCCCATTGCTGAAGGGAGAAAGTTCAGCTTGTTTGTAGGTATGGCTGTTGATGTTTTCATTTGCTCATTTGTGAAGAATTTTAGGAAGTTGTTACATTCATGCTTAAGACTGAAAGCACTTAAGGGGGTGGTGGATATGGGTAAACATCTGACCTGCTGGCAGGTGCCACCTAGGAAGAGAAGCTCTGGTGACAGTGAATAAGTGGGGCAAGAGAAAAAAGCAGTGGCAATCAAAGGGAAAAAGACCACTATGGACCAGTACCTGCCATCCTGCTGCTGAGACAGGAGTCCAGTAACTATGTGCATCAGCTGCACTGATCAGTTGGAGGAAAACCTACTCTGCTAAAAGAGGAGCAGGTAGACTGAAAAGAGGAAGCATTGTGGTTGGTGGGATCTAGTCTGACTGGTCAGCTGGGTCTGTTTGTTTCAGATGTCACTAATGTGTGGGAATATTACTTTCACTTTTATCTGCAAATTTCACCTTCATATGCTTACTTTTGCCTTCCCTTTATGGATATGACTTAGCCAGCTGGAGCTGCATCTTTCAAATCACAGTTGTGATGAAAAGCAGCCTAAATCCAAGCATTAAAGGGTCTGATGGGCACATGTCCACTACACTTCCATTTGTCTCTTCACAAATAGTATTACAAATAGTAGACAGCTAAGAAAAACCTCTTTTTTTTTACCTGATCTGTTTCCCATCTACTGAGTGTTTGCTGGAGTAGTGGGAGTGGGGGGGCAGGCATGCAACTGGGCAAGGGGAAGATTGGTTCTTTCCTAATTTTTCCCAGGGACAAATGCCTGTAACTTGCAGCACTGTCAGGCTTCTTTCACAAGAAATCAATAAACTATTCTGTGAGTAATGAGAAAGAGGTGGTGTTAAAATAGAAGCTTTATACGTCATCAGTATTGTTGTCACCTCCTGCCCCAAGTGATGCCATGACAACTGTTGGCCAAAATCTTTCTACCCCTACTGGGGAATTGTATTTAACTGATGCAGTGCAAGGTCTTTGTCATAAAATCTTTCAGCTTTTAAGGACAATTTATTAAAACAAGCACATATCTAGAAAGTAAATTCTATGTAAAGCTCCTAAGAATACTTGTGTTGCTAATGGTAGGAGCACTAACATTAAAAGAATCTAAACTCATCAGCTTGCCAAGTTCAATACTGCATTAATATGTGTGAAATGCATCTTCAACATCTCTAATAAAAAAATTCAACATCTGTAATAAAAAAATTTTTTCAAGCCTGAACTGTGCAGATCTCAATTTCCAGCCTTCTAGAGCCAGAGACAATTGTTATAGAATGAATGGTTTCCACTGGCACTACCTTAGAACCTAATGATACCTAAAATGCTAACTCAGACTGAATTTACAGCACTTTCAAGCAGCTTCTGCTCTGGCAGCTTAACACAAAACTTGAGTTGCTGAAAGTCATTTGAGCTGCAAAGTCCCCCTCTCAAAGCATCTCCCTCTTCTAATCCAAAGAGCAAACAGCTGAACAAAGTAACTCAGCTTTGATACTGTCTCAAAAATGGGCCAAGTGTCAGAGGCTGAAATTCCTTGATCAAATCAGCCTGGAGCAGAGGACACTGAGGGGAGACCTCACCTGTGGTTTATGGCTTCCTTACAGGGGGGAGTGAAGGGGCAGGCACCAAGCTCCTCTCTTTGGCAACCAGTAATATAACCCGAGGGAACAGTATGAAGCTGAGAGGGGGAGGTTTAGGTTGGGTGTCAGGAAGGAGTTCTTTACTGAGAGGGTGGTTGGGCACTGGAACAGGCTCCCCAGGGAAGTGGCCACAGCACTGAGCTTGACTGAGTTCAAGAAGCATCTGGACAATGCTCGCAGTCCCATGCTCTGACTTGGCTGGCCCTGTGTTGACTGGGAGTTGGACTCAATGATCCTTATGGGTCCCTTCCAACTCAGGAGATTCTATGAAATAGATTAATTGCTTCTGAATCTGGGTTTTGCCACAGGTTTAGCATTTGGGGTGTGATATTTGCTACTGTACCAACTTCTTTCCAGAGATTAAGTTTGGGCTTTGGGTCAGACCAGAGGAGTCTGTTGTTCTCTGAGTTGAAAAGGTTGCATTTATTATTTTGTTTCCATGCAGACTGCTTAGGAGGCATAGCTGTTACTTCAGCTCTATGTGGTACACAGCAAAGAACTTCAGCTTTCAGAAAATGACATACAAGTAGTATACAATACCTCACAAGAAACACCAAGAGCACAGGCTTTTAACTGCAAGTATGGAGAGAAGCAGCTAACTAGTCTACTTGACATTTTTAGCTTTAATTTTCCTTTGCATAAGCTCAGTCAATCAGCACTTGTTACTGCTGGTAGCACTGATGTGTTGAAGGTGTGAAACCTGTTTGCTGCCTCCTTGCTTGCACGGGTCCTTTTTGCCTGTTGCCTTGCATCATGTACTAACAATGCACCGAGTCATACTCTTTAGTTACCAAAAAAGGAATTTTCACTGAAGAACTCAATCTTGTTGACTCAGGCACTGCTCACAGTCTGCAGGCAAAGCAAAGTTGCTCTCTCTGTTGCTAGAATCTAGTAGGTTTTGTGTGTATGTGTAACTTATCATTACTTCCTTCCTTTCATAAACCCACAAAGCTACTGGTTTCTTGCACCTTCCTATTCTTTCAGGAGAAATAGGATTACAAGCTCTTCTGCCTAGGGGAGAGGAAAAGGCAGGATCTAAATTCCTTAGACTATTTGGAACATGCTCTAGGAAACAACCTGAAACTTTTCCCTACAGAGAAGGGAAGGGTAAAGAGAGGAAAATAAGACTTTGGGTCAGAAATTTTCTCAGTCCAGTGAGTAGAGAGGTAGGTGTTAAAAATCTAGGAAATGTTGGTAATTCTGAATATTAACTGTGAAAGATAACAACAGATGATCATTTGTAACTGGGATTATAACTAAATCATTTCAGCATGCTTCTTCCTGGGATAGCTTTTAAACTAAAGGCACAAGCTTCTTTAATTAAAAACAAAAGTTTAAAACCATAGTACAGTTTTATTTGATGCCTCAGGCTTTACTAGAAAGATTAATGTGATTAGCATACCACTTCAGTTATGTATTAGTAAGTACCCTTGTGAGGCTTAGAATTTATTACCAGTTTCTCTACAGTATATATAGTTAAGGTATTTATAAACATGAGCGTAGCTGTTTTGCTAAGGGAAAAGGTACTATTTTATCACTTCACACCTTTCCAGCTCAGTGGTTTAACTTGCTATGAAAATGGAGATGAGTGAGAATTGTTTCAGTATTTTCTGATATGTGGTGCCAACTTTAAGGAATGCTGTTCATGAATAAATTATTTCAAATGGTGGCTTTCAGTGTCATCCATTAATTTCCAGAATAACTTATCCCTGAAATAATAATAAATATCAATGGGTCTGTGGTCTGCTACAGATGGTTTCCAAATACTGGACCATGGCAGTGAAATAACTGGATACTATTACATGGCTCTGAACTCTTAACTCTGTACTGCTAACTCACTTTCTGGCTCCAGAGAAACTGTGCAAACTGTGTTTCCCTTCATACAAAAGGAATGCTTTTCCTCTATCTTTTACCAAAGCTGCAAAAGATTATGAAATGCTGAGTACAGGAGCTTAAAGGCTTTGGCAGTCTTTGATTTTTACTGAATTACTCTAAGTATCAAGGACTTTATACTTCCTCATGGAAAATTCCCAGCAGGCATTTACCTATGGATACAATAGTACACATCTTGGTGGCAGGGAAATATGAATGTAGTTTAGTGAAATGTTAGATTTCTCTAGTTCAGGATTAATTTATCCTTCAGGAGGAATAGCATGCAAGTGCACAATCAATCTAGTGCACTTCTACCTAACAACTGTGTTCTGTGCTCAGCTTAAGTGATACTTTTACAGACCTTGACTACTGAGCAGTTTCCTCTCTTGTGGGAGAACCAAGGTCTGATTTTTTGCTGTGGAGAAGCACAAAATAGCACTCACTGTATTGAGTTTAGTGGCAGTGAGGGTGTCCCCTGTGAGCAGAGACAAGGGGCTGCCTCTGCATTGTACAGAGCTGCTTCCAGCTGGTCTTAAACAAACCCTCTGTGGCCCAAAGATGAGCCCTTCAGCCAAGTTGGTAGAAATATAGTTAAGAAAGGGTAAAAAGTGCTGTACAGCAGCTGTGAAAGAAGATTGAGAAAAACTGAGATAAACAGCCCTGTAGGCACCAAGGTCAGAAAAGGAGGGGAGGAAGCATTCCAGGTGTTGGAGCAGAGATTCCCTTACAACCCATGGAGAAGACCACGGTGAAGAAAGTTGCCCCCCTGCAGTCCATGGAGGACCACACATGACAGCAGGTGGACATGCTCTGAAGGCAGCTGCAACCTCTGGAGAGCCCATGGAGGACCAGGCTCCTGGTAAGAGCTATGACCTGTGGAGGCAACCCTGAGCTAACTTTCTGGCAAGACCTATGGCCCGTGGGGGACCCATGCTGGAGCAGTCTGTTCCTGAAAGACTGCACCCCATGGAGAGGATCCACACTGGAGCAGTTCCTGAAGGACTATATCCTATGGGAAGGTCCCATGCTGGAGCAGAGGAAAAGTGTGAGTAAGAAGGAGCAACAGAGAGGAACTGCTGAGGAATGCCCATGATCTCCATGCCCCTGTGTTGTTTTGAGGCCAGGGAGAGGAAGTAGGAGAGTTGGGAATGAAGGAGTGAAGCTGAGCTTGGGAAAAGCAGGGGAGGGGGGAAGGTGTGTTTTAGTTTTGTCTTTGTTTCTCACCATTCTATTTTTGTCAATAAATTAATCTTCCCTGAGTCAAGTCTGTTTGCCTGTGACAGTAACTAGTGAGTGATCTCCCTGTCTCCGTCCCAACCCACCAGTGTTTTTCATCTTATTTTCTCCCCACATCCTGCTGAGGAGATGGAGTGAGAGCCCTGCTCCATGGGCACCTGGCAGCCAGCCAAGGTAACACTACAAGTAAGAAACAAAACAAAAACCAATCAGTCTGTGCTATGAGTGGCCAGTACGGTTGGAAGCAATACTCCTTTTGGAGTATTTTCTGAATGGTTTTTCACAGCTCTGTGTTTGCAGAGACACAAACCCAGTCACACACAGGACAGAGTTAATCTTTTCAGTCTTCATGAGACAAACGATTTACTAACCTCAATCTCAAGCATGGTTTTTCTAAGGTCACTCATCAATCTGAATAATTCATAGGAGGCTTCACTCCTAATGTGTTCTTGGCTAGAAATATTTATTAATAAATATTAATTATCACTTGAAAGACAACATTGAAATAGTACTGTTTGTTATTTTATAAAACAGCTAATGACATCTAATGCTAAAACTACAGTACGTCTTAATAGACTCCAGAATCAGGATGATGCATGCTATGCAGTTCCAACATAAAAGATTGATCATCAGGTTTCTGAAAAGTCTGCTTTAATAATTAACACACAGTCTTTTAGATGAGGTTTGCATTTTTTAAAAAAGAAATGTTGGTTGTGATTGTTGTGTGTGTTTGAAAAAAAAAAAAAAGCTTAGATCCTCAGACAACTCTATTTAAGAAAGCAGGAGCTTAATGATGTGGGTAGTCAGTCTATGATAGACCCAGAGAACTCTCAGACATCCTTTAAAGTCTTAAAGTTAGGTATAATTATTTCTGACACATTTTGTAATTACTCTGTGAAGTCCATAATAATTCATGTTAAAAGCACTTCTAATTACAAAGCATCTTACCTTGTGTAGGTAGGTGACTTTCTTTGCTGCTGCACTTATATTAAGTAAAGTTTTCAAATGCTCTTCCCCATCTCAAAAATCAAGAAAGAATAAGCAAGAAAACAATAAATAATCTTATTTAAGAAAGACTAATGATTTATTATGGAGCTAGACAAACTAAAGTCTACAGTGCACTCTCCTTTATTCCTGAAAAGCTGGAGTGCAAATGGCATCAATTGGGTGATTTCCATACCAAATGTACTTCATTTAGGTGCAGCATTCCTGCTTTCTTGCCCACTTTGGGAAGTTGTCTAGAAAAGCTGCCAAGAACACTTGCAGAATACTGTTCTAATCTGCATGGGGCTCCCTGAGTAGTCATGCATTTCAAATAAAAGTCACTATCTTCCAGAACAACTACTGTGTTTTCAGAGGTAGCTGATTATTCAAGGACAAAGGCCTTTCCCAAAGGAAATCTGAAATAACTACATAGTTGCTTCAAAGAGCTGGCTATTCCGGTTTCCCTGAACAGCCAGTGGAATGATCATTCAAATGATGGTGCTCATCATTACAAACACTGCCTGCAAGTTACATTAAGATCAGAATTTCATCTAGATAAGAAAAGTACAGTCTCCAACGATACCCACACCTCTGTGGCCACTGACTTGAGTAAACAATGCCCTCGATTCCTCAAACCACTACGTGGCCCTGACGTGGGACTGTGTTTAGTTTTTACAAGGGTTGTGATGGGTGAATACAAAGCACGTTTTGTCACTAGCAGCATTACCAATGACAAAAGGCAGTGGCAATCTAATGGATAAAAGTAATTTTTGTTTCTGTGACTTCTACCTCTCCAAAGGGTTGGGCTGAGTCAACTGGTATTTGGGTTTGAGGGTTTGGTTTTTTTGCTCTGGCATTTGTTTGGGTTTTGGTTTCCCCAGAAAATTCCAACTGCTGCATTCACTTGAAAGCTCCCAGCACATTTTACAGAGCCCTTGTTTTCCTTCATCTAAACCTTTCTCTATGCCTGATGCCATTACCTAGATGTCACCAGCTTTAAGGTCTCAATTCCTTCTGCTATTTTTCCTGCTCTGGTCACCCCCTTACACATGTGACCTGTTACGTTATTCCCCTTGTGGTATTCTACCACCTTTTCCAGATTCCCTTTGGCCACATTCAAACCAAAAATTGCCTTATGACTGAGGAAATGGGGAGGGGGCAGGTGTTTAAGCAATGTAAATTTTAAAATAAATAAATATATTTCTCTTGCTCTATCTGTAGTTCTTATTAAGTCTTTTTACATAGAACTGGTCAGCCTCCTTGCTTATGTAGTGTTTTTAGTGTAACTGTCTTCCATACTAACCAAGCTGCTGTCCTGAGATAAAAAGCTTTTGACTCCTTAGAGCTGTGCCACATCCCTGACAGATCCTACGGGCCACATGTAATATAAAGTCCCTATTCAGCATTTAGGCGGGACACCACAATGAAATAGTTTCACACAACAGAGATGTATCTCTGCAAATCTTCCAATGCTCAGGCAACAACTGCATCTCCACACCCTTCCCGCAAAGCAGCGGCATTTCATTGTGTAGGCAACGTATATTGTAACCCCATATCCTCCTGCATTCTGGTGCACTGCTTAACAAACAGACTGTGACAGGGATTATTCACCGTGGGCGGGCAGTGGGTTGAGTCCTGGCCAGGGGCCAAACTGACCTCTTACATTCTTAGCATTCATAACCCTTTGAATCATGAATATGGTAATGCAGCTAACAGACTGTAGTCCCAGGCAGTGAAGGGGCATACATCCTCCATCTCACTGCTGCAGAGTGGGTTTTAGAAGAAAAATGATAGGTTATCTGTGTGTAAAATGTTGTCCCTCTGCCCTAACTCCCAATCAGTAGCTCTCAGAGTACCCTGCTCAGAGGGGGATGCTTCAGCTGCTTTTGTGCATTCAGTACCAGGCCACATTCCTTCAGAGGCTTGTACCCACCCACCCTTGACAAAGCTAGGGGCTGTGCAGTTAAAAATAAGCCAGGCTTTGTCCAGCCGTAGCTTCTGCTTCACTGTTTGTCCTGGAGCGGTTGGACTTTCTAGAAACGGTGCTCTTACAGTTGGAATCTGAGAGAACCATGTGCCAAGTGGGCTGGGAGCAGTATGCTCCTGTGGCTTGGGTATGTGTGACAGATGAGTAGGACCTACATTGGTGAGGGAAGGGTGGCAGCCAGGAGCCACTCATGCCTGTAAAAAGAAGATAAGGAAGAAGACTGTGATTCACCTGCAAAACCCAAAACCCGTCTGGAGCAAATTACAATTTATTTTAGCTGTGATGTTACTTTTGTAAAAGAAGTGTTTCTCACAGTAAGATGAATCACTTCTATTTGGAAAGCTACACATTTAATCTCAAATACATGCTTGGCTTAGTAAGTGTTAAATAACTGGCAGTCTAAATGGGACTCCAACCTTTTCTCTTAGAGGTGTATTTATTGCTTTTTCTTTTTTCTCAAAGAATAAAACCATGAGAAGTTATTTTGTGTAATTCAACCTACACCTACCCTTTCCCCTCTTCCCTTCCTACGCCTTGCAGTACAGATCTCTGCTGTCAAGTGTTGCAAGGTGTTGTCTTAAGGAGACTGAGCTGGATGGGATAAGATGCAGGTGCTTTTCTGCTTTAGCAAAAAAAGACAAGAAAGTCTAGAATAGATCCATTGCTTGTGCTTGGACCTGGACAACATGATTCTAAATGATCTTGGGAAAAAATAATGGACTGATGAAGCTTTTTGATTCTGTTAAAATCTTTAGGGTAGTCAAAACTGCTATCAACCAGAAGTTCAGAAGTATTTCCTTGTACTGATTTGAATAAAAAAATACCTGATTAAATTTAATATCCATAATTGCATAGCAGAGAGAAACCCCAACTCTCTGTGTCTGCAGTGACAGGATCTAATTTAGCTCTTGCCACTCTCAAAAGACATCTTGGAGTCTTGTGGACATCTTGTGGATAGTTCAGTGAGAAAAAGTGTTCAGCAGCAGTCAAGAGGGGAAACACAATATTAAGATTTCTTAGAAAATGAAGACAAGAGCAGGAAGCACAAATCAATAGCCACGATTTGAATACTGTCACTCTCATCTCACAGAGGCTGCAGTAGCACTAGTACAGAGAAGTGCGATAAGCAAGGATGATCACAGGAGTGGAATGTCCCCCTTAAACACAGGGAAGTTTTATTAGGCTGGTACCTCCAGCTCAGAATATGTTTGGCAAACAAAGACAGAATAAAACAAATACTAAAACCTTTGCCTTATACACAGCTACAATGGTGGAGCTCTATGATGGAGTGACAGCATCGGTAGATAAAGCGATGGCAATCGATGTCATCTACCTGGACTTGTGCAAGACCTTTGACACCGTCCCCCACCACATCCTTATCTCTAAATTGGAGAGATGTGGATTTGATGGGTGGACCATCCAGTGGATAAGAAACTGGTTAACAGACCGAAGCCAAAGGGTGGTGATCAATGGGTCTATGTCCGGGTGGAGGCCGGTGACAAGCGGTGTCCCCCAGGGGTCTGTCTTGGGACCGGTGGTCTTTAACATCTTTATCAATGACATCGATGATGGAATTGAGTGCACCCTCAGCAAGTTTGCAGATGACACCAAGCTGAGTGGTGTGGTCGACACCCTAGAAGGAAAGGAAGCCATCCAGAGGGACCTTGACAGGCTGGAAAGATGGGCCCGGGGGAACCTAATGAGGTTCAACACTGCCAAGTGTAAGGTGCTGCACTTGGGTCGGAAGAATCCCAGACACAGATACAGACTGGGAGAAGAGCTTCTTGAGAGTAGCCGTGCTGAGAAGGACTTGGGAATTCTGGTGGACGAGAGACTTAACATGAGCCAGCAGTGTGCTCTTGCAGCTCGCAAGGCCAATGGGATCCTGGGCTCCATTAGAAGAGGGGTGGCCAGCAGGGACAGGGAGGTGATTGTCCCTCTCTACTCTGCCCTCGTGAGGCCCCATCTGGAGTCCTGTGTCCAGATCTGGGGCCCCCAATACAAGAAAGATGTGGAACTGTTGGAGAGGGTTCAGAGGAGGGCCACAGAGATGATTAGAGGGCTGGAGCACCTGCCCTACAAAGAGAGGCTGAGGGAGCTGGGCTTGTTCAGCCTGGAGAAGAGAAGGCTGCGGGGGGACCTCATTGCAGCCTTCCAGTACCTGAAGGGAGCTTATAAGCAGGAGGGGATTCAACTTTTTAAAAGAGCAGATAATGGCAGGACAAGGGGGAATGGATTAAAACTAAAGGAAGGAAGGAAGGTTTATATTAGATATTGGGGGGAAATTTTTTACAGAAAGAGTGGTGAGGTGCTGGCACAGGCTGCCCAGAGAAGTAGTGGATGCCCCGTCCCTGGAAGTGTTCAAGGCCAGGTTGGATGGGGCCCTGGGCAACCTTGTGTAGCTCCAGGCCTGGAGGTTGTTGGCTCTGCCTGTGGCAGGGGGGTTGGAGCTCTATGATCCTTGGGGTCCCTTCCAACCCAGACCATTCTATGATTCTATGAATGGCCATTAGAAACTGCTTCTCTGAGTAGAATCATGGGGCACCGAATTAAGGCATCAGCAGCTTTATAACAGAAAGTACTTCATCACAGAACAGAATTAACTTGTGTGTGGCCACAACGCCATGGGAGACTTCGGAGGCTGAAAGTGTAACTGGGTGAAAAAAGCAATTACAAAATTTAATGGATGCTTCAAAAGGGCTGTGGTAGTCGAGATCCAGTCTTTGGTTAACATATTCTTGATCGATGATTTCGGGGATGTAGAAGGGCATTTTGGGGGAAGCATTATGGTATTCTTTCCCTGGCACCCATCACTGACTACTGTCAGAGATGTAATTCCTGATTAGATGAATCATCCATCTCAAGGCCAGCTGCTGACAGGGTGCTTATCTGGTCAGAACATGCTTTTTCTCCTGACAATCTTCAGCGGGACTTTTGGCTGGTGTCTCTCGTTCTGGTGTCTCCCACACTCAAAATACCAGGACTTTACCAATCAGCTCTGCATCATATTGGTATCTATTCAGAGCTGATAAAACTTCAAAAGCAAGTCAGCAATATCTCAGACTCATCATCCTCTTACAGCTGTACCACTCACTCACTGTGTGATACAGCTAATAGAAAATACACATTCCAGCTAAAGTTTGTTTTCATTCTGTCCTTCAGACAGCTCAGTGATCCAAAATCTCTCATGCAGAGAGGCTGGAGAGTTGAAATCAGATAAATTCCTGCCTTAATTTTGTATTCCTACACTCTTGGTTGTAGCTATAAGAAAACACTAATCTGGATGGTTTACTGTCTCAAACAGGCAGTGCAGCCAATTCTCTGGCTCTATTTGTTTACGTAGCTAAGTGACCTATTAGAATGGAAGTTAAAAACATAACCACACCAAACACACATTCTGCCTGACAAAACAGGCAGGTACATGTCTCTCTCTTCTCCAGCTGCTACAGCTGTTGCATAAAAATCACTACAACCAACTCTGCAAAAAGTCCTGGATGAGTTACTGTTAGCACTGAAGCTAAGCACAGGGAGAAACAAAAGGCTGAAGGAAAATACACATTTCCAAAGGACAGAAAAAGTTTTACAAATGAAAAGACAGTAAGTGCTGGAAAGTGCAAAGGTGACTGAACTCAAACATGATGATATTCAGGGTTGGAGTTATAGTGACTTTCTATTCAACTTGTCAACTTGAGAAAAGTGTGTGAAAACGCAGCTAGAAACTGCTTTCAACAAGATGGTGGAGTTCCTCCATGGTCTCTCAGACATTTAATCCATGAGCAAATTTACCCTCGGCCTGATGTAGTGACCTCTGCTTGAACATTACAAAGTTCAGACCACATCTTGTACGCTGAAACACAAACACTGGCATAATCTCCACTGACAGCTACAGTTACAAAGCACACAGGTGAGCAGCATTAAAACAAACACTCAAGGACTGTGTTTGAGCATAGGTGGCCATCAGTGACACCACAACTTCCACAACAAGAAGTTTCACAGTGTGGTAGAACAAAGCAATAAACTGAAAGTTGTATGAAATACAGGCTTTTCTGGGCAAAATATAAGCTGTAAAATGTCTATGATAAATGTATATGCTGCTATTAGCCTTATTAAACTGGGCTCTTCTGTGCGTGTGTGTGTTTTGCTGTCTCCATTCCTCTTTTGAAAGGTTTGACCATGCTGGTAGGTTCTTGAGCGGTTTCTAGACTCTTCTGCAGCTGCAGTATCTCTGGAACACAGGTGCTTCTCACAGATTTTGTCACAAAGTTGTCAGATTGAAAAGTAGTTGGTGGTGGAGATACATGAGCACACACTTGAACAGGGCATGACTTCCCATGCTTTGTTTCCTCAGGAAGCCAGTCAAAAAACCCCAAATGACACCCCCCAAAAAAACCCAAAACCAAACAAAACCCCAAACAAAGCCAAACGAATTTATTAGGTTTTTTTTTTAACTTGGATGAAAACCTTTCAGACTAAAGAGGAGAGAAAGGAACAAAACTGACCTTGGGACCTTCCTCCTAAAGGTGACCATGGGGTTAGTAGCATTTACTAGCCTGATACAGGCTGTCAGACTGAATCTACCGTTGAGGGTTGTATTTATTGCTTTGGTAATTAATGTAAGTGCTAACAAGCTTTATAACTCTGGATAGACCCTTGTTGAAGTTCTTATGTATCAAAACACAGCTTATTTACCATTCTGAAATAGAAAATAATAGCTATCATGTTACCTGTTCCGCTATGATATGAATTTCTCACTAGTCCTTAAAAACTCCAGTAAATAGAAATAGTCCTAGCAACAACCTCATATAAATACAAATGTGTTTCCTGAAAAGCAGGAAGCAGCTTAACAATCATATCATATGACTAGCTAAATACAGAAGAACTTTGCTGGGGTTTTTCCAGGGCATTAAAGCAAATTTCCATGTGACTTGGTGGGAGATGACTGTTGCTTGATCTGCTGCTACTGGAAAATCTTTTTACTCTGTAGCATGGGCACCTTACATATTTTGTCCTGCCTTGTGAAATTCATCATCTTGTAAGGATCCATTTCTGGTTTAGCCTTTGCAAGAGCAAGGAGTGTGCGAGAAAGGCTGAAGACAAGAACACTGGAGGCTCTGCAACCTCACCTGCCCCATTCAGTTTGTCTTGATCACAAACATATACGGTGTTTTCAAGGCAGCTGGATCTTGCACAGGAGTAATATGAACATTTCATTTGCTGTTTCTGGTACCACTGCTAAGACTGACAGCCAAAGGCCCTGTCAGTGCTGACCAACAGGAATAAAAAGCTGCATGGGCTCTGCCCATCCCATCGGAGCACCAAAGAGTTGTCCAGTGAAAATGAACTGTGCTAGGCTTTTACCAGGTAGAAATGACAGCCTAATCCAGACTTGGCCTAGAAATCAGATCTTCCTTAATCTACGTAAAGGGTCATGCCATTCCCTAAAATGCAAGTATGGAACTATTTTACTAGTCATTCTTTTGCTTCACAGCTTCACACCTGGGAGCAAGAGGTACTTTGACAATGTAGGTCATGTAAACTGTTCAAGAGGCTGTCTGGAGCATGAGTTTGCAAAGTTAGGCTGAGATATTGTAACTACCATGACATCTTACTAATTTTTCAGGTTAAATATATTGATTTTTTTTTCATAACAACAGAAGTGCAGTTAAAATTGCAAAAGGAAGGAAAAAAAAGAAAAGCAATGAAGGGATTAAATCTGCAAGTGAATTACTAAGAAAACTTTTTTCCTATTTTGTGCATGGTGAAAAAAGGCATACTTTAAATTTAAAATTAGCCTATAAAGTGAATGGGGAAAAAAAAGGGCTATGAGTTAGGAAGATTAGAAGTCAGTATATATTATAGATATCTGAGAAAGAGACTACATAGCTAAATACAAGAAGTGAAAATCCATGGTACAGACTTTACAGTGTATTCCTATGTTAATCTATTTATAGAATGAATCTCAGTCAGATGAAGCACCTAGAGAGAAATCTTTAAAGACATTTAGGTGCCTTAAATTTCCAAGAGGTGTTTAGTGGGGTTTTAAAATACATCCAGAAGTAATCCATAGCAGTTAAGTACATAGTAGGATTTTGAAACACCTAAGTACCTTTAAAATCCCAGACCCAGCCTGTGGAGACTTAAAGAGAATGTGCAGGCTTTTGTGGACACAGGCTATGATGGTACCTCTGCCTCTCCACTTCCTAAGTCAGCTGAACTACTAAACAAACACGACCATGGATGAAAAGGATTTCAAGGTACATTTACATTCAGTGACCAACAAACAGGTGTTACTTCTTTTCAGATTACTAGCAATAAAACATGGAGAAGCTGCAGGTTGGTTCAGGTCTGACTTGAACATTAGAACGTATTTACGTGGCTACAAAATGCGTATGAGTGAGATGCAAATTTGTTGGGTAAACTGTTGCTCACCTTCATCACCCACACAGTTCTACAGCCTTTCACGTACTTCAGCAGGTTACTTTGTATGTGTGGGAAACTAGCTGAAGTTTTGGGCTTTAAATGGTGTTTGACCAACTGCTGCTCCAATAAACACGTAAAATATGGCAGCCACTGGCAGTGCAACCCATACAGCTTTTTAGGAGGCACATGGACTAAAGGCTCTATTTCCAATACACTCCCATTGCTTTTTTTACCCTTCCACTGGTCTACCTATATCCATTCTTTCTTTCCTACTTTTATTCTCAAAATAAAGCTTGATTCAGATGATGAAATGGGTTTGACCTACCGCTGGATTAGGTGATTCAAGGTTTATCTCCTTGAACACAAAGGAGCGTGGAGGAATGCTGGCAGATGTGGGAACCCCAATGACATACCCGCCTCCTCCCAGAGAGGGATCAGCCTATGGGCTGGGTGTGACACCCATCACCACCAGTCAATGGGTGAGGCTTCATAGGTTACTGTACAGAGAGGGGTTACTGCCTGCAGGCATTTGGGACTCTCTAGGGGATGAAGGGGAAGAACAGTTTTGGGATTGTACAAGATGATTTAAGGCTTGTCTTGGGAAGGAATCACAGGTGGGGAAATGGGGGCAATAAAAGTGGCTTTGTATGGAAAAATAAAAGGATACATGACTGAAAAGGCCTGGTTGGGTGTAAATTGGTTGTTGATCAGTACATCTGTTTGGTTATGCTGTGCACCTGATCACCTCAGTCTGTCTTGATTATTGAACTGTGTTTTAATTATTTTCCTTGATGAGAGAGGGATCTGTATTCTGTGTTGATGCCTATGTATGGTGGTCTGAATGCCAGCAATTAGAAGTGAGGGGTCCTGTGTGTCTGTGATCGGTAACATCTCCAGGTGCCAGCAGCCAGGAAGACTTTGGATTCAGGGGTCAGCTACTGAATAGGATGAGTGTCTCTTGGGAGGGATCCATATTGTATAGTCATAAACAGATACTTACTTGTTTTCCATTAATGGGCTTCTGTCCTGATCATCCAGAGAGGAGAACAGGATGAGGCCATTAGTGCTGTTTGTTCTTGCACAAGTACTGTGCTTTCTGCCTGTGTCAGTCAGTGTGGCCAGCTGTGTGTGTATGTATGCATGTGTGTGTGTGTGGAGATGCGTGTATATGTGTGGGGGGGCTTGCAGGTGTGTACGTGTGTGCACATACATATGCCTACTGGCACACACTCAGCTCTACCTGCAGCTGGATCTGGGAACTAACCGAATTTTAAAAATTGTTTTACCAGCAGAAACCATAGTAAGTTGATGGCAAGTATGACCCACACAGCAGTATATGGAATGATCTACAAAACACAGGGAAAGCCAGGCCTGGAAGACATATTCAAGGACATACAGATTCAAGCAAAGTGCAAGACAACCTCACTAATCAGGCTACTAAACAGATGACTTGTTTGTGGATCTCTTCCAAAAATGCAGATCACACACAGAAGGACATTTATTTTGAGTCCTTCAGCAGAAAAAAAGGCACATAGTATCCAATCCTGCACTGGTGGCTGCTTGCAAGGCAAACACACTGATCCTCCAGCTGCTTCACTGATACCACAAAGACATTTGACTCAGCCTAGCGTGGTGTCTGCGGGAGGTCATTTGCAAGAAGCTGCTAGCCCTACTGGAAAACGTCTATGAAAAGGCAACGCTGTAGCATACAGTCTAGCTGACATCAGTCATATCACAGCAACACAAGGGTGGGCAAGGAGATGACCTTCCAGCCTAGATACAGATTTAGGGTTATTTGGGTATTTGGGTTTTTATTGAATGACTGAGGTTGTCTTAACTGTATCAGAGCCGGAGAGAAGACCCAAGATTCTTCTCAGAGAGTTCCTGCTGGGTCACCTTTGATGAAGCAGATAATGAGGTTCTGTAACTCTGGCCTCAGGAGCTGCTCTTGCACAACAGCAGAGATTCAGCCAGAGGGGAAAGATGTGTAGAGACAGATGAATGCCCCCCACCGGGGCTATACAGTGCAATACACTACCCAGACAATGGCCTCCCACTGAGGAGTCACACGGGCATTAAAACGAGCAGCCAAGCTAGACAGCTTTTTCTCTACTTATTTCCTCTCTGGAGGAGAAAGAAAGTTTCCCTTTTCATTAAAAAAGTCAAGCTATCCAAATTCTACATATTCCAGGGCATGCTCCGTATTCCAGTGATGCGGGCTCTCAGGGAAGTTGTTCCACAGAGACTGCTTGCTTTCCCAGTTCCAAGGCAGCAGCAGCTGGTTATCTGCTGGCAACATCCCATCAGAGAAGAGCAATGCAAAGAAGATGGCCGTTGGCAAGGCGTTGTGGAGGTCCACCCATTTCTTTGGATGCTTCCACTTCAGTGAAGGTTGCAATCTGCCCGTCCTTCAGAGGCAGTAGGACAGGGAAGAAGGGGAGAAGGCGACGATGTCCGCCTGCCTGCACAGGGCAAGGGCAGGGCTCCTTGGTGGGTGAAGAGGGCAAACCCGCGCTTGCCAAGCACCGTTTCGTGTGAGAAGCACAGCATGGACGGGAACCACCCCTGGGGCCGGGGAGAACCCATCGGGGCCGTCACTGCGGGTGAGGGAGGTGGGAGAGGCAGACGTTGCGAAGCGGGGTGGTGGTCGCTCCCCTGCCCCCGGTGAGAGGGACGAGGGCGGTCCGGGGCGGAGGCGGCCGTTGGCGGAGCGCGCGCGGGGGGCGCGGGCGGTGGGGCGAGCCGCAGCGGCGCGGGAAAGGAACGGCAGGGGGGGTGTGAGGGGTGTGTGTGAGCGGGGTGGGCGCGCGCGCCGCCTCGGAGCCCATAAAGCGCCGCCCGGTGGGCCCGCCCCGCGCATAGCCGGGCTGGGCGGCGGGAGAGCGGGTCAGGCCAGGCGAGGCACGCGCGGCATCGCCATGAGGGAGATCGTGCACATCCAGGCGGGCCAGTGCGGGAACCAGATCGGGACCAAGGTGAGCCTGAGGAGGAGCCGGGGCCGCGGCCGCCGTCGCCTGCCCGCTTGCGGAGTCTTTTAAGCGCCTGGGAGATGCACCCCGCCGCTTCTCTGGGCTATTTCGCCCCGTGGGGTGGGGTTGGGCTGTGCCCCGCCGGCCGCCCCCGCCGCTGCCCTCCCGTGCCCCGAGCGACTCGCTGCCGAGAGGTGCCGGGCGCGCTCGGGACGGGGGGCGCAGCGCATCTCACCTCTCCCAGCGACCATAAAAGGCTTTGGGAAGTACCGAAACCAAACTGGACTTTTCCTTCGTTTATTTATCTATTTGATGCTATTTTTACGCTTAAACTGGCCGGTCCGCGGCTGGAAAGCAGGGCAGGGCGGCAACAAGTCCAAGCTGCCCCCTCCGAATACCGAAACGCCACAGCCCATCCGGGCGGGGAGGAGTTGGACGGCCGCCGGTTGTCCGTTGGGTTTAAATCCTGGTGCCTGCCGCTCCGTCCCGTCCCGGGCAGGGAGGGGCGGCGGGCACGCCAGGAATCCGGCAGCTGTGGCCGAGCCGCACTGCGAGATAGCGGCCCCCCGCCCGGGCTCTGGACAGGGTCCCCGGTTCTCCTCAGGGGACTTCCCAACCCGCTTCTCCTTTTCCTCCCTTAGTTTTGGGAAGTGATAAGTGATGAGCATGGCATTGACCCAGCCGGAGGCTATGTTGGTGACTCAGCGCTGCAGCTGGAAAGGATCAATGTCTACTATAATGAATCATCGTGTAAGTGTGGGATGGGGAGGGGTGCGGGACGGGCGACTCTGTGGGAAGGGACACATATCTGGCAGAGAACGGGATTCTGAAGTTGTATTGCACGTCTAGTCGTGCTCCTTTCATGCCATCAGCCCCCCACCTGATCCCAACTCCCCCCGTTATGCACAGAAAATACTATCTGCTTTCTGGTAACTGGGTGTTACCTCCCCAGGCAGAGAGAAATAGCACAAGGGGCGATCCTTACAGTCTGGAGGTGGAGGCTTGTTTGTTGTTTAACACTATACTAGGCATTTGCTCCTTAAACATGTGATTATTTTGTCAGATGTGTCTTATCAATTGCTTCAAATTAAACGGTTGGTTATATTGAGCCTGCAACTGTAGTACTCTGGTTTCATGACCGAGAGGGTTGGGCCACAGATAATGGGGAGCTTAGTGGTGATTCATTAATAAGATGCCAAAGGTGCCCAAATCCTCTGAGTCAGTCTGGTATTAAGCTGTGTTAATGGTGTAAAATGGGGATCATGAACCCTTTGGTCTATTGACATGAACCTGCAAGTGCTAATGTTTCATCTTTTGTCCAGCTCAGGTTAATTTGTATTATTTACTTGCTTCCTTCAACAATTTCAACTTGATACAGATTCTTCATTTTGTGCTTTGTAGTAGCTATGCTAAACTACTACTCTGCTACCTATACCAAGTAGTTCTTTCAATGACAGTGAATCCTTAAAGCATAAAAGGTTGTGAGATTTGTTAGGATCATTTGAACATAAACCCTTCGCTGTATTATTCACAGAAAATATTCCTTCCTTTCTTATAATGTCAACCTTTTTCACTAATCTGGAATTTCCCTCCTTCATATCTATTGCTAAAAGAAGAGGTTATAAAATGTAAGGTACCATCTGTATGACCCAGATGAAGTCCTGTCTGTTTTTCAAGGTTTGTTCTGATGTGATTTTTTTTTTTCCCTATGGTGCTGGGTTTTTTTACCACCTTGATTTCCTGTATAGAAAATATTTGTATATGTACAATCTATATTAGACTAGTAATATGAGACATAACATATGTATATTGAGAGCTATAACCATGTTAGCATGCCCTTCATGTTCTGAAATAAGCCTACTTTGTCTTGCAGCCCAGAAATTTGTACCAAGAGCAGTCTTGGTGGACTTGGAGCCAGGAACCATGGATAGTGTGCGATCTGGTCCTTTTGGTCAGCTCTTCCGGCCTGATAATTTCATCTTTGGTATGTCAATGTCACTTTAAAAACCCAAAGCTATCCAGCAGGTTGTTTGACCAAGTGAATGGTCAAAAAGCATTTAAGCTCCCTCTTCTAATCATTAGTGATCATTAGTGCTGAGAAGTCTTGATAGTTTACAATTCTAATAGCCTGGAAGTCAGCTAAAAGTTCTTGTTAGTTGAAAAAGTTGTTCTTCTGTTAATCATTCTTTCAGTTAGCAAAATACTGAATGTTTCATATGGTATTTGGGTAAAGTACATTTGATTTCCCTATACATGAACTCCAGAGAAATCCCACTTCTTTACAATAAAATGCATGGAATTGATGTTACATGCTTGAGTGTGGAGTTGTTTATAGACTTTGTAATTCAACTTGTTCAGCAGATCCTTATAATATAGTAAACAGTGGAGGAAGACGAATTGTAGTAGGGAAAACATTGTCATATATAGCCAGTTACTGGGGTCTTTTCCAACATAATGAGGAACAGTCTGAAAGGATGTTGGGAACTTGTGTTTTTACAGTGCTTTTGCAGAGAATTGTTCTAACCTCTACTGTTTCACTTTGGACTTTTGAAGTACTTACCACCTAAGCTTAAAAATGCACCTTACCAGGATTAAATTTCATGGTATCTTTAAAAGTACAGAAGCATTCTTGGCCTTTTTGCACTAAAGGAGGAACAGTGTGTGAAAGTTAAGTGATCCACTTACTGAAACAGGAAGTGTGAATGAAATTTACCATGAGAACTCTCCTGTCCTTTTGGTTTCCAAGTTTGTACTAGCCACAAAACGGATTTCTGCCTGCCAAAGCAAGCTTAGGTTGAAACTTAGTTTGGCATATTGTGCTAACATAAGGAAGGAACAATGCCAAGGACAGACAGAGAAAAGATAAACATTGTTTGGGTGGTATAAAACAAACTTAAGTCTGGGCTGTTGCTGTTGAGGTGGGAGTAAAAAGCTGCACAGAGTTACTTTTAACCCTTTAACTGACTTAAAACTTTCAATGCTGTCACTGTTGTTTTCCTGTATACTCCATGGCAGTGATGTTAAGGGTTTCTTGTTAAGGTATGAGATATAACTTTGGGGGAAAAAAGCCATAGGCATAAGCAGCTTTATGAAGTACGTTTCTGTATTCAGGCTTCTCCCTTCACTTCCTTTCTCCTGCATGGACCACACTGACTCTCCAAAAGTCAATTCACCTGATCTGTGGAAATACCTGAACTAGAACTTTAGTTTGACATACCACCAGTAAAAACAGAGCAAAAACCATTCAGGGTGCCTGGAACAATAGTCCAGTTCACTGTACTCCCTGCCAAGCTAACAATGACCCAACAGCATGTGATCAGCTCTTATCTGACAGAGGCCCCTGCCAGCATCAGGCACTGTCCTCCCAACTTGCTGAATAATGCAGAATGACTGCCTGAGCGCTGAAGTAATGATCTTCTCTGTCAAAAGCCAACAAAGCATTTTGTTTTCTCTTTTAAAATTCTAGCCTGGGCCCACAAAGGATTTTGTTGCAGAAGCTGGTGGTTCCATACTTGCTGTATGCCAGGCAGTAAGGGCTCATTCTGATGGAGATATTTTGTATAGAACTGCTTGTGCCTAAGTCTCCTTAGCATGTAAACCATGTACCATCAATCAGGTACATGATCATACACTCCAGATACAGGAATTTTAGCTCAGACTAGCAGGAGATTGAGATGGACACAACAGTGATCTTTGGGTCTTAATGTTTGTGTTGACAAGATCTGAAAGGTAGGTGCAGGTGAAATGATTTTGCCAGGTCTCCTGGCCTCCTGACAGCATACAGTTGCCCACCAGGAACTACTGAGCTCTGTTAACCAGTATTCATTTGTACATTTTTTAATTTGTCACTCTTTTGCACACCCTTGCTAGCTTTGCTGCATAGATACCACCCCAGTTTAAGTTTTCTGAACTGCTAGGGGCAACCACATGGTGGCTGTTAGCCAAAAGAGCTGTCCTCTCTAAATCATACCCTGTGTTCTGCACCAAGGCCATTCATGCTGGGCTTCTAAGAATTAGTGTGCATCCTAACTTGTCTCTCTTCCAGGCATGTCTTTTGTTTCAAGCAGTGAAGACAGGAATGAAGTGAAAGAAGATTGCAGGAAATAGTTGCCATTTTAGGGATTAAAAAAATAGATTGATTGTTAGACAGGTGACTGACTAATGCACAAAGAGCAGTGTTACCACAGGAGTAGCTGATAGTTGTGTGCTGGAGGGGAAACCATTAGTATTGGTGTAGGCAGCCAGCTGGTACAGTTACACCCCAACATTTAGATACAAAGAGTTGTTTTAGTGCAGTAGAGACAGGTGTCATCTAGGAGGTGGTGTGATTCAGGGCCCAGAGCGTCTGCCACATTCTTCTCTTAACCTTGTTCTTTGTTGCTGTTCCTCATTCTGTCCTTATTTCACTTTCCACAGAACAAGGGTGATACAAAGTCAATGCAAGGGGCAATCTGCAAAATACAGTCCTCAACTCAGGATCTGGCTTTGTTAGGATCCTTCTACATCTCGCAGTGATGCCTCCTTGTTACTGTGCAACCTGATGTGCTGCCCTGTCTGTGGGAGGGGATCTGTTTGAGCAGACTGCAGATGGTTACAAGTTTATTTAATTCTGGAAGGATATTACTTTGTGTTTTGCCCAGCTGGACAGGAAGCTCTGAGTTCCCAAGGCTCAAAGAGAGAAGTACAGCAACATACAGAACAATGCATTAACTAACCAAATACATCATGAGGAAGCCAAGCATTTATGCAGTAAAAATACAGTGCATCATATTTAAACAATATCTCTGCAAGCAGTTCCCCTGAATCATATGTTTGGCACCAACACAATGCAGTGGGAATTGAAATGAGACATGGTGATAGGAAGGAAGAGGAACGTCTTAGAGAACAGCACAGAAGCTGGCAGCATTATACCTCATTCTGAAATTGCTACTTTCTCTGAATACCACTCACAACAGTACCTCTGAGTGAGCTCAGTCCCACAATGTATGCACTAGTCACTGTGAGCAACAGGAGTTCCTTGAGTTCCAAGGGACATCCTGGAGAGAGCCCAGAGAAGGGCTATGAACAGGGCCTGGAACATCTCCCCTATGAGGACAGGCTGAGTTGGGACTGTTCAGTCTAGAGTAAAGAAGACTTAGGGGGGACCTAATTAATGTCTATAAATATCTTAAGTATGGGATGCAGGGGGAATTGGCCAGCCCCTTTTCAATGGTCTGTGGGGACAGGACAAGGGGCAATGGCTGCAAGTTGGAGCACAGGAAGTTCCGCACCAACATGGGGAAGAACTTTTTCCCAGTGAGGGTGACAGAGCCCTGGCACAGGCTGCCCAGGGGGGTGGTGGAGTCTCCTTCTCTGGAGATATTCAAGTCTCGTCTGGACGCCTCCCTGTGCAATATGAGCTGGGGAGCTGCTTTGGCAGGGGGGTTGGACCCGATGATCTCTCAAGGTCCCTTCCAATCCCTACGATTCTGTGATTCTGTGAGTGTTAAAAAACTGGTCCCCCATTTAATAATCTTCCTTGTTACCTAAGTAATAACAACATAGTAATGTAGCAAAGGATCCATTGTAATAAACCAAGTGGCACATCAAAGGAAAATGGAAGCTGTGGCAAGAAAATAAGGGGCTCACGAAACATCAGTAATCCAGTTTTGCAAGTTGCTGAAGAAAGTGAGTTTGCAGGGAAACTAATCAAATGTAAAAGGCACTTAATAACTTCCAAGCTTTTGAAATAACATTCTTAAGCTTCTGCTGATCAGTATTTTCATTCAGGCTGGGTAACTGTGAATCAAAAAAGCTATAGTCCTTGATAGAACAAGTTAAATGGGACTTTTGAAGCCCAGCCTTATCCTTCAGTGACAGCAATGCCTCTGTCTCACAGGAGCAGTCCAAGAACCTTTCATTTAGAAATCTGTATCTGTGATTTAGCTTTGTATAGAACATGGTCCTTATAAACACAAAGTATTTTAATATTAACAGTCATCTTGTGTTTATGGAGTAAGCAGGGTTGGGAGTGTGAAAGCTTTCAAACCAAGGAGTCAAGGCAGTTTTTGCATCTATAGAAGGTTAAATGGCAAAAAGCAGAAAAACACCCGAAGGCATAAATGAAAACTGCCAGGGGTTTGAGGCAAAAGAAGACTATATATAAAATTAATGTTGATACAAAGATATTTGTAGGCAAAACGAAAGGATACAGTTATCTACTTGACAGATCTATAGCAGCTTTTGTTACAGCTGTGAGTCGATCTAGCATGTGAATATCAAACCTTACCAGCAATTCTGTATGTTTTCTTTCCTTGCTGTATGTTGTTTTAGGACAAACGGGTGCAGGAAACAACTGGGCTAAAGGACACTACACAGAAGGGGCAGAGTTAGTTGACTCTGTACTTGATGTAGTAAGAAAAGAGTGTGAACACTGTGATTGCTTGCAAGGATTTCAGCTCACCCACTCCCTGGGAGGAGGGACAGGGTCTGGCATGGGAACCCTGCTCATCAGCAAGATACGAGAGGAATACCCGGACAGGATCATGAATACCTTCAGCGTCATGCCCTCTCCCAAGGTTTCTGATACAGTGGTGGAGCCCTATAACGCTACCCTCTCCGTCCACCAGCTGGTTGAAAACACAGATGAAACCTACTGCATTGACAATGAAGCTCTGTATGACATTTGCTTCCGCACCCTGAAGCTGACCACGCCGACGTACGGAGATCTAAATCACCTGGTTTCCGCCACCATGAGCGGGGTCACGACGTGCCTGCGCTTCCCCGGCCAGCTCAATGCCGACCTCCGGAAGCTGGCGGTGAACATGGTCCCTTTCCCGCGCCTGCACTTCTTCATGCCAGGCTTCGCTCCGTTGACAGCCCGAGGCAGCCAGCAGTACCGAGCCCTCACCGTCCCAGAGCTCACCCAGCAGATGTTTGATGCCAAAAATATGATGGCAGCCTGTGACCCAAGACATGGGAGATATCTGACAGTGGCTACTGTCTTCCGTGGTCCCATGTCCATGAAGGAGGTCGATGAGCAGATGTTGGCCATCCAGAACAAGAACAGCAGTTACTTTGTGGAGTGGATCCCAAACAATGTCAAGGTGGCAGTGTGTGACATACCTCCTCGTGGCCTCAAGATGGCTTCCACATTCATTGGCAACAGTACTGCTATTCAAGAGCTCTTCAAAAGGATCTCAGAGCAGTTTTCGGCCATGTTCAGGAGAAAGGCCTTTCTCCACTGGTTCACAGGAGAAGGAATGGATGAAATGGAGTTTACAGAGGCAGAAAGCAACATGAATGATCTGGTTTCAGAGTATCAGCAATACCAAGAAGCGACAGCAAATGATGGAGAGGAAGCATTTGAAGATGATGAAGAAGAAATCAATGAATAAAGACATTAGGTGTGCTATTTTCTATGCTAAATTCTCAAATCTGGATTTCTAATAATCAGGCTTATAAATCTCTATTCAGGCTTAAAAACCCCAAGAAAAAAAATGAGCTTGAGTATGAGATGTTAGAGATACTCTTCAGAGTCCATCAAGGTCACTGAGGACATTCAGCATTTCTAGAAACCTGACCATTTCTATTCATGAGACAAATGTAAGGCATTTACAACTTTGACCTGAGAGTCTGAACACAGAGATTGCTAGCTTGGGATTAAAATTTTTTTTTTCTTTCCCCCAAAGAGTCCATCATCCCTGAAGTTGTACAAGAGAAGAATGTAAAATAGGCATGAATATCTACAAAATAGAGCTGTGCTATTTTAATCCAATCATGAGTAAGAAAATCTTGTGGGTTTGAAGTATTCATTCTGTACTGAATGTACACTACTGAACTGCCAGGAGCAAAATTTATTTGTATTAAAAGAAGAGAAAGCTTTTACCTATTCTGTACAGTAACCGTTAACAGCAATATTTGACTCCAGTCCTCTAAAAAACAAATAAAGATTGGAAGCCTCTCCAGCAGAAGTGTTCTGAGCATATAAATATCCAGTGAGCTGCAGGTCAGAGGCTGGATTTACGCTGTGTGACTCCATCACTTTGCTGCTGAACAGTCACAGGTTATGTATATGAAATCTGTCCATTTTGTGGTGTGTTCTTCTAAGCCACATCAGTCTTTAAGTAGCACCCTGATATCTTGCTGCTATTCCTGTCTCTGTTCCACTGAGCCCTTATAGCTGAAATTTAGACTCTGTAGAATATGGTGGGAGAGGGGACGCAGGCTATGTGGTGTTGATACAGCTTGCTACTTAGGTCTGCACAAGTTCAGCACACCTATAGATGCTATGGATGTCTTGTTACCAAGGTAGGTTGAAGTACAAATAGAGTATTTCTCCACAGTATTAAAAAAAAAGCCTGGAAAATGAAAGCTGAACAAGTTTATCTGCTTACACTAAAGCTGAAACAAGGGTCTCTGTCTTATCCAGCTGACTTGCCACCTTGACAAAGTGACTGTTGGGCATCTGCTCTTCGTGCATGCTTTATGTTTCTGTTCATACCAGTTAAACAGCCATGCTCCCTTAGCCTCTACCAGAGAGCAGGCTGTCTACGTGGAGTCTCTTATTTAGGTCAGTTTCTAGGCAACAAAACAAGCAAACAAAGGAGAAACACTCTGGAAATCCAAACTCTAAATGCTTCAGCAACTCTTTGCTCTTCTTGCCTTCAGAAGCACTATCTAAGCAGAAGTGTTGCTCAATACTTACAAAGGGCACTTTACAAACATAGTGTAACTTCCAAAGTTCCATTGCTCCTTACAAGATGATGTTAGGTTAGTTTGGGATTCAGGGAATGAGACAAAATTTATAAAACACATTAATCCAGCAGCTGTGCATCAGATAAGCTGAAGCTGTCTGCCCAATTTTATTCTATGCAGAGCTGCAACCAAGCTAGTTTTAACTGAGCACTGTTTTTTCATATAAATTAATGGGTTGAGACAGGCAGTCGGAATGTACTAACCGACCTGGCTTTGGCTCAGGGGAGTGGCAGAGACTGGGAGGGCCTGGCTGATTAGCTTTTGAAGGGCTGTGGTGGAGTCAGCAGATTCACAGGGACCTCATTCTTTGCAATGGCTAGTGATGCTGAAGGAATTTATGACTGGCAACAGAGCACCTTTAAAGGTGGAATTTCAAAATGTTGTGATATGTTGTATGCAGCATGGCATGAAACCCAGCTAAAAATAGGCATTAAAGAGGGATTAACTTTTAGTATGAGGTACAAAGCAAAATCCATGGGGAGTGAAGCCACTGAATTTAGAAGTTTAGTCGATGCTTTCTAAATGGCAGGCTGTTAGCTTCAAGAGGGAGGAGGCTGTCTCACAGCCTCAGAGCCTGCCATCAAGCAGCTGCAGTACAGACATCTCAATTCCAGCGCTAGCCTAACTGCATTTTGCTGTATTGCAGAACTCCTAACTAGGTCTCAGGCATAGATTCTGGTATTATGGGGTGTGGGGGGAGTTAATTCTTTAGAAGTGCCAGGAACCTTGGAGTTCCTAAGTGAGTTACTCATGTGGTGAACTAGCCTGTCCGACAGCGCTTTTCATATGCTGACTCGAAATCCAGAGTATCAGCTCTGAGCCTGTGGAATCCAGACCTAACACTGTCCTCTGCTCCTGCTTTGGCTGTTGGTTGTGCTTTCACATGTGCTAACTTAAAACCCTTTGATATGAGTTTCTACAATGTGTGGAGGTGGGGGAGGCAAGCGAATGGAGGAGACAGATCTTCCATCTGATTTTGGGGGGGGAAATGGGATGGGGACACATGACACAGATAACTCAGCAAAATGGAACCTGTAGTAGGAACATGGTCCAGCTCACATGAAAGCAGTAAGAAAGCCATGGGAAGCACAAAATGCTTCTTGTTCCTCTTCAGTCAAGCAACTCATCATCTTCCTTTCCTGGCATAAAACTGAAATTTGTTTTAGCAACAGATTTGGTAAACAGTTCCTTCAGTTGCACTTCCTTTCAAATAGCTTTGTTTCTTTTCCTTGGAAATGTCTCTTACTTTGAACTCAAACTGCTGAATCCCACCTAGCTTTATACCTCTTTCTTTCCACATCCCTAATCTGTGTGCTTTTCATGTCCCCCATGTCTTGCACCCCTTTTTCCCCTGTGCCTAGCACACCTTCATTCTCCCCTTACTGCTTTACACCTGGCCACAGAGGAACACATAGAAGCAGGCTGCCAGGACAAGCCAGACCAGAGGGGGTCCAGCTCCCTCCCAGTACCACCCAGTCACAAACACCTCTGCCCATGCTGGGGTGTGGGGGAAAAAAAGCAACCTACACCACTGACAACATAGGTGAGGTGTGCCATGGGAAGAAGGTGTGGTACCAGGCCAGAAATACCTCAGACCCTCACCTGATGACCCAGTGCTTTTACAAAGTCATTCTGGTCAAAGCACATCATAAGGAATTAGGCAGATCCTAAGTTCACAGATGTCACCATCTCTGCATACACTACCATAACCAATCCACTGGAGGCTCTTGATTTCTCTGCATCCTTAACTTCTCTCAGTCTCCTCCCTGTCATTTCTATCACCTCACCTCCTGTGAGCGGTATCAGCGTGGGAAAGGTGGTTTAAACCTGCTCTTCTTTCCCGTGTTAGGAGGAGCAGGGAAGGCAGTGGCTCTCCATGATGCACAACCCTTAGTAGCTGAGGTAGCTTGCAACAAAAATTAATCTGGCCTCACTGGCAGCCACAGCAGAGGCTAAACTTGATTTTCTTGGTTTATGTTGAACTACCTGGAGTCTTAAATTTGTGAGTAGGAGGCAGCTAACAGCCCTCTTTAAAGAAACAGATTGGGTCAACACCTGCTTTTTTTTCCTTTCACATCTTTGTTTTGGTTCTAAAATGCCAACATACTCAACCTTTGGCATAAAATATTAAGTCTTACTCAGACAAGACTACACAAAGCAAATTAAACCTCTAAAGTCAGGGCAAAGGGACTTGCTTTTCCTTTACATTATCATGTGCTTTTTTAATTGCATGTTGCAGCTACAGAGTGTAATTTAAAAGTACACAGAAGTGCTGTTTAACAACTGAAAATGTCCAGGAAATAGCCCTAGTTTGCTGTATTTGCTTAGTTCCCTTGTTCCTCTTCACTGCAGGCAGCGTCTTCATCATGAAGGAAAAAAATCCCAGAAGAGTAATTTCCATAAACAATTTGCTTCAAATAACTCAAGCCCAGAGCTCATGTCTGACCTTTCAGAGACAACTTTTTGTCATCCTGCTGCTTTCCAGTATGTTGCTTGCAACATACACATGGAATCAGTCACTAATTACTCCCTTAACCTGCCCTCTCTGGTTAAAAGCCTCCAAAGCCTTCAGAGATTTGTTATCCAGCTTAGAAGCCTGGTTTATTCTCCTCACTCGCTTCCCCACCCCCCAACTATGCATCTCTCTTCTTCTAGAAGAGGGAGATGGACAGTTCATTTTGTACAGCTGAGTTCTACTAGTAAATCCTTAGTGAACTGCTTCTGGCTGGCTGATGGGTGCTGAGGCAGCTGTATCCAACTAGGCAGAGGGAAAAATAGGTTCAGCAAAAGACTAGGAGACTGACAGCTTGATGTAACCCCTTTGGATCTGGCTGCTGGGTTTTGTATTTGAGAACTGCTCTGCCACCCTAATGGCACAAAAATCTGCTGGAGAGGAAGGTTTAGACTGCTCTGAATTCTGTATCAAGAAGCCAGGAAAAAAAGGACAAAGTTTGTTCAGAAAAGTACTGATTTTATTGACTCAAACTGTATTTACACAACACATTCATATGTTCAATATCTTACAGAACTCTGTAAAAAACTGACTAATAAAACTGCAGGAGCCAAACCGAGCCTCAGACTTAAAGACACTGAAATATCTTAAAAGGTACTCCGGGGTAAGTGGATGTCCAGTTTCACTGTCAATTTACATGGCAGTTTGCTGTAGACAAACTCTTTCTAAAATCAAAATGAAAGGTAGAAGGGCAAAGGGTCAGATGAAAGAGCTGACAGTTTTGCAAAGCTAGTGCTTGTTAAGATCAGACTTTTGGCTAAGCATTCAACAACACGTTTTGTATGATTTGTTTTGTTTTGGAGACCAGTCACATACAGGTACACTTTAGATGAACAAGCCAAAAACCCTTGAGTTTTTGTATGCTTACATACATTAAAAAAAGAAAAAAGGAAAAAAAAAAAAGAGACCAGTGCCACAAAGTTTGTGCATGAATCTGAACTGTTGCAAAGTTTGAGAGGTTCAGTTCTGGCAATCCACTGCAGCTCAAATCCAATGCATGTTTCTTCAGCTGACAAATGAAAGGTGATCATCTTTTACCAGTGAACTGGGAGCAGAATATCCTTATCACAAGAGACCACTCTTCCACCCATCCCTAATACAGTTTGGTTGAATAAATATTTTTACGTTTCAAAGTACAAATCAGGTGAGTTTGTTTCTCTTCCAGAGTGCAAGTCAACATCACCACACACTTGGCAGTTAAAATGGCATCCCTCCTCTGATCTGCCTAGCAACCTGTTCATCTGTTGTCTCCTCTTTCTCTTTTTCACGCTCTTTGTTCCAGTCTTTAAGGCCTTCTGGTAGTGAAGTATCCTCATCCAAGCTTCCTGTGCCTTCAACAAACTCTTCATAAGTAGACTTTTCTGCAAACGGTCTTGGGCCAAGCAAGTCTAGCATATCACTTTTATCAAGAACTTCCTTCTCCAGTAGTCGCAGGGCAACCTGGAACAGCAACAAGATACATCACACACCGGATACCCAGGTTGGCTGGCTCTCTTCATTAGAAGAGTTTGTGCAGGCACTTCAGAACTAAATTTGGTACGGATTAATTTTGATAAAAACCCAGGTTACTCAGAGTTCACGTAATGAACTCAGTAGGGTTACGAAGATGATTAAGGGCCTGGAGCATCTCCCCTATGAGGACAGGCTGAGTGAGCTGGGACTGTTCAGTCTGGAGAAAAGACGACTTACGGGGGGACCTAATTAGTGTTTATAAATATCTTAGCCATGGGATGCAGGGGGAATCAGCCAGCCCCTTTTCAGTGGTCTGTGGGGACCGGACTAGGGGCAATGGCTGTAAACTGGAGCACAGGAAGTTCTGCACCAACATGGGGAAGAACTTTTTCCCAGTGAGGGTGACAGAGCCCTGGCACAGGCTGCCCAGGGGGGTGGTGGAGTCTCCATCTCTGGAGATATTCAAGACCCATCTGGACACCTCCCTGTGCAATATGAGCTGGGGAGCTGCTTTGGCAGGGGGGTTGGACCCCATGATCTCTCGAGGTCCCTTCCAACCCCTACGATTCTGTGATTAATACAAGAATTTTATCCTCTAAGAGTACTCAGGTAGCAAAACATACCGTATTTTTAATCCTACTTCTAAAGACTGGGGCTGCTGTTATCTGACAACTTAAAGCACCACGAAATACCAATGCATACAATACTGCACAAGTGCAGCTTGTAACCTTCCTGGGTGAGCAAGCATGTTGTTCAATGCAAATGACATGCAGCGAGACCTTTTTTGGGATGGCGACCTACTACACCACCATTTATTGACTCCACACAACCTTGTCTTTTGTCAGGAAAGTTATCCTTTTGCTGTGTCAGGCTTTCAGGTGTGGAGAAAGAGAATACACACATGGTAAGTGCTGCTGCAGCGAGTCAGGTTGCAAGCAGCCAAGGGGCAGGGAAGGAAGATAGTAGAAAGATTATTATTCTTTGAAGTGCAAAAGGAAGTCAGAGAATGGGAGTTCTTCGTACTTCCCTTCTTAGAGCGCTTCTTTTAGCCCAGTGAGTTGGAATCTTGGTATTTTTGTGTCTGGGTCTTTGTCACACAACCTAGTACTACTGAAGCAGGCTTCAGTAAACACTCTTACCTCCAACTACAAATTAATATTGACTGTATCAACAGGGAGGGATGGTAAATCACATTCATGAGAACCTCAGGGATGTTCCAACACAGAAGATTTCTATTAAAGTAAGTTTTCAACACACTCTCAAGGTTGTATCGAGTAGTTTTTGAGAAGCTTCCTCATCCAGTCACTATTTTTAATCTACTTGGGTCAATTTAGATTCCAGCTTACCAATGGTGGCTAAAAACACTGTAATGCTCACCTTCTCCACTTCTGCCTTCTTCTCAGTCAGAAGACTTAACGTCCTGTCGTAAGCAATGTTAATAAGCGACCGTACTTCTTCATCTATCAATCTGGCAGTTGCCTCACTGTAAGGTTTCTCTAACACCATGTCTCCCTGACGAGGTAGGTCAAAGGAAATCTGCCCCACTTTTTCATTCATACCAAACTGAACAATCTGAAGAAAAAAGTAAAAAAAAAAAAAGTTAAAAAAAAGTTTAAAAAAGTAAAAAAAAATATCAAAGGGAAGAGAGAGACAGAGATTTTAAGGTATGTTGGTATAAAATCTGGTGTACAAAACTCAAAGGATGAAGTCTGTTCACTATGATCCTGTCTTTTCCTCTTCTCCCCAGAAAACTCAAGCCTGAACTACCTTAGCTGACTTTCAATTTAATCATTAAAAGAGTAAGTGAAACACTCAAATACCACCATTTAAAGGTGGCTACTCATGAAAAACTGCCAAGCATCATGGAGAAGTACTAAGATATTGCAGAAAAACACAGCCTTCATTATTAAGCAGCACAACTCTCTACCAGAAATGTAAGCATTTTCCAATTCAAAATGCTTCAAACGCTTAGCATATTCCACTTGCCCATATAGATAAGTTAACACCAGGATTAAAGCCAAAGCCTTGAAGACTGTGTCCTATCATATCTCTCTGGAGTCAGTGCGTCTGCTTCACGTGACCAGAAGTCAATTTTTTAAAATTTAAAGTTGGACAAGATGAGTGTGGGTTCTGTGAAGTTAACATTAAGGAGCACTTCATTACACATTTAATTCCAGAACTGGGGCAACAAGAAGCAAACCAGAGATCAGCAGATGGGTGCTGTTTGTGGGGAGGCAAGTGCTGTGCAGAGGAAGAGAATTGTACCGTAAATGTCCCCTGCTCACCCTGTCAGTGTCTTCTAGAATGACAGCTTTTGTGTTGATGCAGGAAATGGAACGAAGCACCCCTGTGTAGCACACAGCTACACTGAGGTGAGTCAGTACCTCGATAAGATTTCAAATTACTCATCTACACTAGTTAGTGTGGTACAAACACACCCTAATTTCAGTAGCCTTAATTGACAGCAAATACAGCTTAAACAAAAGGTTTTCTGGATTTAGTTACACATGTGAATCCAAACTGTGTCTTCAAACAGGGAGACTGTAAGAGTGGATTAGATGATCAAATCTGAGTACTAAATTAATTTTAAAATTACGTAGCTTCTGTGTGCATTTGAATCCAACTATGGCACGTATGTTCCTGCAGGTAGATGTAGGATAGCCTAGTGCATGGACTCCTGTTGTTAAGGCTAATAAAATACTTCAGTCGTCAGCATTTCTATACAACAGCAACATAGTATTTAATCATAGAATAGGTTTTTTTAAGCTAGGCTTTTGAGGGAAAATACCTGATCAAATTGCAGCCTTTTAAGGTATTAGCGTTAGGTGGTTGACAAGGAAAACCCTAAGGAAAACACCCGGAGAGCTGCGCATACCTGAGCGTACGCACTCTGGGTCACCTTCTTCAGGTCATCTTGGGCACCAGTTGTAATTCTTCCAAAGAAGATTTGCTCAGAGACACGTCCTCCCAGAGTCATGCACATTCTGTCAAGTAGTTGCTCTTTGGTATAAAGATACTGTTCTTTGGGTAAATACTGAGCGTAACCCAGCCCTTTACCGCGTGGGATAATAGACACCTACAATCGAAATTAACAGAATGACAGAACTTAAACAGCATTAAAACCAGGAAGCATTCTTTGGTTTGACTTGATTTTTAATAGCACAACCTATACCATACTCACCCTTGAAGTTTAATTCAGACATTATTTCCATTTACAGTTTTGCCCTCATTGTGATTTATCCTTAAAAGCCCTGGCTAGCTCTAAACTGGGATAACAACTACTAGAGCATCTGGAAAAGAAAGGTAAGACCACTGTCATCTCTTTTCCAAAGGCTGCATGGTATTTTTTTAATCTTCTAAAGAAAACCCACACACTTTTTAGTTACATATTGGGCTGTAAGTATTCTATAGCAGACACAGCATTTCTGTATCTTTAGTATTCTGAATAGCTGGAGGAGCACCCACATTTACTACGTGTCCTTCCTTCCAGCACTAAGTTGCACAAGATGCATTTTAAGCTTGAAAGTCAGGCAAGGTTAAGAACAGAGCCAAGCCAAGCTGTTAAAGCAAGTTTGGGAGGTCAGGGTGCTTTTTCCTTTCTCTTTGACTTGTCAATCTGCAGATACAAAAAGCAAATTAGACTACAATCAGCCCTAGATGATAATTTTTATAGTTAATATTCCTGAAGAGGTATCTACCTATATAACTCAGTAGGAGTAGCTAAAACTGTTGATCTGTACTAAAAGCCTCAGAGAAAAAGCAGCTATCAAGGCAGGCATACTTAGAAGAATATCAGGTCCCTTTCACTTTCCAAGGACATTTATACTACCAACACTGTAACAGCTAAATCAGAAACAGTAAGAGAAGCTACAAGAAGTGAGCCAAAGTAGTACTCTCAAATTTACACACTTACACTGTCTTTTTGGAGATTAATATCCTCTCAGCACTAGGAGGCTAAAGGGGGTGAAGGAAAAAAAAAGAAAGATGCTTTCCATGCTACTATTACTAGTTCAAATTAATTTCCTTTACCTTTAGGAGTGGGTCAGCATGTTCCAGAAACCATCCTGCAACTGCATGCCCTGCCTCATGATATGCTACTGTCTTTTTCTCCTCTGGTTGCAGTACTTGAGTTTTCTTTTCCAAACCTTTATAAAATAAAATAAATTTTAAAAAAGCTTCGTACATGCCTTTCTCCACTGAAACCCCTTATCTCATTTTGAAAGACAGAGTACAATACTTAGGTGCCATATATATAATCTACTGAAAAAGTTTAAAAAACCAAAACCTACAAGTTTTAGGAATTGGTATCTTCCAGGTTTTACTGTAAAGCTGTCCTTGATTAGATTTTTCTAATGTCAAAGTGTAAGTTCTTAAGAATATTTGAACATGTCAATAAAACATCTGCACTTTTAAAATCAAATAGCTTTCCAGACTATCCCAAGCTAACAGCAGTTAAAAGCACTGCTCAATCCAAGAGCTATTCCTCTTGCCATTCTGAAGAGATTAGACAAGTGTTCTGATGAAGTTTCTCTCCCTATTACAAGAGCAATACAGACAACACGCTTCTTTATTAAATCCCAAGTGGATTTAGGAGAGGAAAAACAAACACAACAATAACCTCAACCTTGAACAGAGGAAAGATTCAAACTTTGGCTGTGAGTACATATATTATCAAGGAAGCCACCTGTCATATTACAGCTTTTGAGAAACAATTGATGTGATTCACCTACCTCCAATAACTCTTTCAATTGCTTGCTCAAAATGCTTTTGATTTATAGCATCTGAGAGATGCCTTGCAGCAATTAAAGCAGCTTCATTACAGACATTAGCAATATCAGCACCTAAAAGCAGAGGGGTGAATTACTGATCATTTGCAACAACTTTCTCTCAGTATAGCATAGAATTATATAGAATTAGATTTCAGTAGATTCTCAGAGAGCTTGAACATTCATGGTAGTGCTCTCAGAAACAGTTCATTACACACAGCATAATTCTTTAAGAGGTTTTTAAGTACACATACCATGGGTTCAGGCTTTAGGATTCTTCTTTCAAGTAGACAGCTACCAAATAGAACTTATTACCAGTGAGGTACTGCTTTGATACACCCTACCTTCTGTTAAGTTTCCTATCTGCAACAGACTATACTTAGATTAGTATATATTTAGCAGAATAAATCTCCTACATATGGATTCAGTGTATCTCAGACCTTGATGTTAGCTCTGAAGGATACCCTTTCACATTACTGGCTTCAAGCCATGCACTTGTTAGCATTACCTGCAGTAACACTATTGAGATAACTTGGTTTAAACATCATCACTGCAACTGCCAGAAACAGACAATCAGACCTCAGAAAAAGAGTTTTATATACACCATGAAACCAGTGAAGAATTGAACTGCTGGCCAACACAGATTTTAAGTGGATTAAATGACAAGCCAGGAATGGAAGTTCTCACATCCATTCCCAATTCGACACAGGGTTATAGTACATTTTCCAGGGAGAAGCCTTTACATCCAGAAACAGAAATCTTCCTGCAGAACATGCACATAAACCCCACAAAACCCAGGACTTCTCTAGTACTGTTCAAACAATCCAAAAAATGTATTAAAAGGAAGAATGCATGAGCACTAGCAATGAGAAGTATCTGGATTACATTTGCTAAAGACAGAAGAAACTGTTAACTTGGTATGTCACCCTGATGGCGCCAGACAAGACTTCACACCCTCAGTCATCTACTTGCTCAAACAGGCAAAGAGAATTTCATGCTGTACCAAAAAATAAGAGTGCCACCCAGAAGATCAGGTGCAAGAAAACCAGAAATAGTATGGAAATAAAATATCCACAGCTTATAAAGTAAACACAGAAGAACAGTGGCATTAGGAGTCACTTACCAGAAAAACCAGGCGTTAGTGATGCGAGTTTTCTTGCTAGGTTATCTTTATTTAAGACAGTGTCTAATTTCAGAGGTCTAAGGTGAACTTTGAAAATAGATGCTCTTCCTTTTATATCTGGGGGTCCTTTAAAATTCAAGAAGTAGGCTTTTACTTTTCACATATTTGTATTTGAATTGAATATGTGCAAAGAAGCTACATATGTAAATAGCTGCAGTCCTTTCAGCTGTACTCTACAAAATGCAGAAGTATCCAGTGATGCAGATGGAACTTACCAATGTAAATCTGCCTGTCAAAGCGTCCCGGTCTCATTAGAGCAGGGTCTAAAATGTCTGGCCTGTTAGTACCTGCCAAAATTACTACATTTGTGGTTGTATTAAATCCTGTTGAAGAAATGTAATAAAGAAAAAAAGTTATGTAAATGTAATTTCCAAGAAACAAAAATACTGCCTGCTTTACAGGAGCCACAAAAACTGCCAGTTTGAACAAATTATCTTAAACCTGAAAACGTTTCCAGTTATTAAAGCATTTTCACCTTTTCTTAAGAAGCAAGAAAATGGCCTTAGGCTCTGCTTTGTGGAGTACTATATTAAATCCTACTCTGGCATCAAAATGCAGCAATGGATTAACTGCCCGGGACACTGCCAAACCAGCATGGCTAGTGCTTTTATTTTAGTTTGGTTTTTGGACAGAATGGTCTCATGGAAAGATTTTCCACCCCCTCTGTTCAACTATGATACAGGGTTATCAAATGCAGAATGATGGGGGTGTTTTTTTCTGAATGAACTGTAGCAAAACGTCAGGCTGCAGCAAAATGAGTCACCGCTTTCATTTTAGGAAGCAAGGAAACACACTCAACTTATGTTTAAGTTAGAACCCAAATCTTGGTTAACAGGTCTGAACAGGCTTATTAGTTCTTTCCCTTCTCCTTGTGCTTATAATGTCATAATCAAACCTTAAATACTTACCATCCATTTCTACTAGAAGCTGATTGAGTGTGTTCTCTTGTTCACTTTGTCCTCCAAAGTTGCCCCTTCCTCTCTTCCTTCCCACTGCGTCTATTTCATCAATGAAGAGAATGCAGGGAGCATTCTTACGAGCAAGAGCAAACAAGTCCCTAACCTTCACAGGAGAACAGAATATATTATCAGGTTGGTTTGTAGTGGTTCAGACTTGGGGGGAAGGGTGGGGAGGAGGGTAAGAGGTACATCAGTACTGGTACCCCTGTTACAGAGTCTGGACATTAAAAGCAATCCTGAGCCTCCAGCCAGCTCTGAAGGCAATGGTAAGTTACACTGTAGGTGCCACGCAGCAAGAGTCACTCCTGGAGGATTCCTCAACCACCTGGCCTCTCTCAGTCCATCAGTTGTGCACATTAAATAACTCAAAAGCCTGAAGAATTAACCACTTCTCCCAAGTAACTGAAATAATCTTCAACTTCAGCTCAAGTCATCCAAACTTCAGGGTTTTAAAGCAAAATTTCTTTTTTAAGCTCTTTTTTAATGCACAGTATTACAAGCAGAACTGGAAGGTGAACTGGCACGCTACCACCAGTAGTTCTTCATGCCAAGGAAATTAAAGATGTTAAGTTTTCCTGCAGCTAGAACAAGGTGATGTTGCCCCTACAGTGAGCCCAAGGCTTACATACAAGCTCCTACCATTGTACTCTAACAATATGCTGTTATAAATACTGACTCTTCGCTATCCCATCTCTCTGTTACACAGGCTAGGAAAACATTTATTTATAGGTTACCTCCAAACATTTATTTGGAAACTAAATTCTGGCCATGACATGATCAAATAGCTCAAATGTTTTTTTGGACCTTCAGATTTAAAAAAACAACAACAACCAAACACAACAAACCTATCAAATTCTACTGTAGTAGTAACAGCACAATGTGACTGTCTCTGAACTGCAACACCACAGTGCCACTCTGCTTGCAAATGTATCAGCACTTCATTAAAACCAGTTAGGCCAGTTCACAGATCTACAAGTGATGAATCAAACTGGAGCAAACAGGAAATGAAAAGTTATGGAAGAATTTTGACCTGAGCGGGAATTACACACAGCTCAGAGCTTTGTAATTGCATCTCAATGTGCAAAGTAGTAGAAGGCTTCTCCAAAGACAAACAACATACAGCAGATGGGAAGTGATCCAAATTTTGGACAGCACTTGCTACTACAGAAAGTCACTCCGATTTGCCAACAGGATTTAAAAAACATGCAATAAATAAAGCATGAAGGAACATGATAAACAATAAAAAAAGCGTCAGACACCCAACTATTTTTTAGTTGGAAATATACAACTATTTTTCAGACAGATTAAAAGTTACCATAATGTACATACACTAAAAAAACCTAAAGCAAAGAAACCAAGGCTGTTTAAACTGTTTTACTTATAGCATATCCTAATTTACAAATAATCAATGTAGAATCATTAACGGTCCTATTTGCTTAATTGATAGGAAGCGAACCAAAACACCCTCTCATGATGTTTTCTACCGGCACCGGCAATTATTTCCTGTGTTGAAACTTCAACTCACAGCCAAAGCACCGACTGTTCCATCAACAGATTTCACTCCATACTAACAGCTGACAGTCATCTGCTTAGACCAGCAGAGAAAGGTTAACTCACTTTGCTTTGGGGCATTCCAGGTACGTATTGACAGCTGTGACCATGTAGTTTCCAGGTACCAGTATTATTTCAGGATAATGAGTCATTTTCCAGAGGGTATGGATCAGTTTCTCGTTGGTTCTCTGTAAAGTTCCTTCTATATCCCATGCTCCACTTTCTCAAAACCCACCCATCTTACTTACACAGTCATTACCTCCATACCCTCTGGCTTTTGAACTTTTGAACTTTTTCAACTAGGAGCTTATTTGTGTGTCCTAGATAACTATTTATATCTAAGAGTTTGAAACTACAAAGAGATCAAAGTTCTTCCAAGATACAGGAACGAATTAGAGCAGGAGACAACATTCCTATAGCAGTAATCAAACAAAATACTATTTCTGACCCAGCTATTAAATTTACTTCAAAGCAGAGCTTGGAGAATTCTGTTCTGTTTTCTTAGGCTTCTGCAAAGAGGTAACTCCTTAAGGTCCCGATGGCCTGCAAAACCAGATACCAAGCTGCATTACTTCCTTTGACAAACAGTAGCCCTATGACACTTGTGTTTAGGCAAGCATCTGACATCACTTTTAAGTAGCCTGCATAGATGAACAACTCCAGTTGCAGTCAAACTCTTTGCCTCTGAAACCTGACAATGTCCTTTCAGCAACCTATACAAAAAATACAATAGAAGAGTAATGCCAAAGACTTACTCGAGCTGGACCCACACCAACAAACATCTCCAAGAACTCCGAGCCATTGACTGTGATAAATGGAACGTTAGCTTCTCCAGCTGTAGCTTTAGCTAGAAGTGTTTTCCCAGTGCCTGGAGGACCTGTCAGAATTGCCCCCTGCAAGAGAAAGTTTTATTTTCCTGATGAACATAATATAAGGTATGAAATACCTTACTTAAAAATAATCTATATGCTGTGTCAAGTCCAATGGCTCTTCCATCAGTGTCAAAATTGTGCACAGAAACCAACTGAAGATTAATCTCTCATTTAAACCAACAAAAGGGGAACAAGCAGAAACAACACTGTCACGTTGTCTTAATATGTAGAGGAACAGTGCTTTCTTTCAGACACATTAAAACAAGTACATCATCAGGTGGGCTCCCACAGCAGCACAGCCAAAATATTTTGTTACATATTCTGAAACAATCACACACAAGAATGATGGCACACAAATTCTACATATCATTTCTGTCCTATGAAGTATTCCATGAAGCAAATCTTCTGGTACCCCAATTACACTGTTGGCACTTAATGCCTATTTATTTTTTTTCTGGCTGTGTGAAGAAAGAAGCTGGAAAGCATTGCCTATGTAAACATTCCTAGAAGAACTTGTTTTTCATTACTCCTCAGAAACTCTGAAGTCGTTATCTGCTAAGCCATAGTTCCCTTACCTTTGGAATTTTTGCTCCCAGATCCTCATATTGTTTGGGATTTTTCAGAAAGTTAACAAACTCCATTATCTCTAATTTGGCCTCTTCACAGCCAGCTACATCTTTGAATTTAACATCTATTTCATCCTTAAGGACTTTGGCTGTGGTTTCACCCACACTGAAAAGTCCACCCATTCCACGCCCTGTTCGACCTAAGCCTGCAGGACCTCTTCTTAATGTGTACAGTAGAGAACCAATGATCAGGATGGTAGGCAGCAAACTCAGGAGAAAGGATCTGTGAAGAAAAACAAAACCAGCAGAAAAATATATATTGCAAAACTCCATTATGGCATGTAACTTGTACACAAGGTTGATTCCATCATAAGCAAATTCAGGTCTAATACTTTATTATAAACTTGCACTGTTTGCAGGTGGTTCACACCGGGAAATAACCAAAATCAGTTTGGGGAAGACATTGGCTTATTGCAAGTGACACTGGTAAGTTTCACAAAGGAAAACAACGTTATCCAGTAAACAGAACTAGCTCACTTTGCATCCTTCAAAGATAAATTCATATTTTGATGATACATGGTTGTATCATCAAAATAAGTTGCATTAGGTAGCATACAACTGGTGTATGCTACAACTTCAGGCAGAAATTTCTCCCCCAAACATAGCTCTTCCTCACTTATGTCTTTTTCAGTATTTACATTTTCTTTTTTCAACATCTCTATTTGCCTCCCCCAAGGTGACAGGGGTTTTCTTTCTTTTGTTGTTTACTCATTACCCTTCACTGTCTGTCCTCCACCTCCGCACAAGCCCAAAATCCTAATGCCTATTTACATTTTTTCTGGCTGTGAGAAGTCCTTATCATCATCGTATCCAGGCACTGCACAGATTGTTCTGTGACAAGACCCTCAAGGAACAGGTCACAAGAGGTTCTGTTCATACTCAGCAAAAACCAAACACTGAAAGGAAGGGCTACCGTGAGCGATCAAAGGATTGCCAAGCTTTTCTGACACCCCACATTTCTGGGATGAAGAGGAAGTGAAGGATTTTTTCCTATTATAGAATGAATCATAGAATGGTCTGGGTTGGAAGGGACCCCAAGGATCATAGAGCTTCAACCCCCCTGCCACAGGCAGGGCCACCAACCTCCAGGCCTGGAGCTACACAAGGTTGCCCAGGGCCCCATCCAACCTGGCCTTGAACACGTCCAGGGACGGGGTATCCACTACTTCTCTGGGCAGCCTGTTCCAGCACCTCACCACTCTTTCTGTAAAAAACTTCCCCCTAATATCTAATCTAAACCTTCCTTCCTTTAGTTTTAATCCATTCCCCCTTGTCCTGCCATTATCTGCCCTTTTAAAAAGTTGAATCCCCTCCTGCTTATAAGCTCCCTTCAGGTACTGGAAGGCTGCAATGAGGTCCCCCCGCAGCCTTCTCTTCTCCAGGCTGAACAAGCCCAGCTCCCTCAGCCTCTCTTTGTAGGGCAGGTGCTCCAGCCCTCTAATTGTCCTCGTGGCCCTCCTCTGAACCCTCTCCAACAGTTCCACATCTTTCTTGTATTGGGGGCCCCAGATCTGGACACAGTACTCCAGATGGGGCCTCAGGAGGGCAGAGTAGAGAGGGACAATCACCTCCCTGTCGGCCACCCCTCTTCTAATGGAGCCCAGGATACCATTGGCCTTGCGAGCTGCAAGAGCATACTGCTGGCTCACGTTAAGTTTCTCATCCACCAATTCTATGGTATTCAGCAGATTCTGATTCAGCAGGGAACAGCACTACTACAGTCACATAGCTGCTGCTGTGTCCTGTTTCCTGTGGCATTTCTGGATCAAAGCAAGAAGTTACAAAGAATGTATTATATGAAGAACAGATACTGAGGAGGAAAGGGCCAGAGACCATGGTCAGAAAGAGGCGTTAAGCAAGTATGAGATTTGTACCAGGCTGAAGAAGGAACAGGAACTGACTTGCTTTTTCCAGCCTGTTGTGAGAAGCCTCAGGCTGACACGCAGCCTCTCTGCACGAGTAATACATTGCCCTGTCCACCGGGGGGTTTTTTGGCGTTTTTTCCCCCATTTGTTTAAATAAGGGCTCAACATGTTTCTTTACGGAGTGTCCTTAAGAACATGCCCCATTACACAGAAACAGATAAATGAGGCAGAGGCAGCTTGTAGAAGAACAAGGGACAGAAATCCTCTATCTGAAGTTGCAGGATGATCCAGAGGTGAGGCTACAATTTTTTCTGTTGCCACCAAGACAAACAGGCAGCAACAGGAGGTCAGTAAAACACACTGTAGAAATAAGCAGAACTTCCCCCTCCATCCCCAAAACTTGATACACACACCAGAGCATCAAGAATGAAAACACAAGAGGCAGATGATGAGCATTCTTCATTAGTAATATGAGTTACTACATCCAAAGTTGAATTTCCTGATGGTACAAAACCTATTTCACAGGCACCAGTGGAAGTAATTTTCAAACTACTCACTAGGACTAAAAAGAAATCAGTTGTTGGAATACATCTAAGCCATTCAGAAAAACACATCAGAGAAGTACTTCCAGTCTCCTCTAAAGTCTGGGTCAAATAAAACCCAGCTAACAACACTAATAAAAAGACTACAAATCTAGTATTGGAGTCGTTACTACCTACTGGGGAAGCAGTGATGCCAGAAATCCAGTGTCAGTAGTATTTTCTTAGAGATCAAAAGCAGGATGCATCTTCCAGTTCCTACTAATAGGCAGGACAGCGTGATCGACTCAGCGACTAATTTCTTGCCTGTTGCAAAGCCACAGAACTTGACTTCTGCCGAATTTATGGGCAGAAACTGGTGCCTGTTATATCTCAGTCAATATACTGTAGTTTCATCACATATTTTGTCCATTCAAAAAAAGAGTATGAGTGCCATCATCCCTGAAGTTCTACTGCTGTGCCTGGCCAGCTCCTGCTCTACTAGAAGTGGAGGAAGGGCTTAAATGAAAGAAGGACTAATTGTACGCAAGCATGTATGTACTAAGAAGCTATATTTAGGGTAAGAGGATACAGACTTCTACACAAAGTACTGAACAGCTCCTCTTACAGCTAACATACAAAAAAAATCAAGCCACGCAGACTGTTACTGCCCCCTAGAGAAGCATAAGGCTCACCTCTTACAAACCCACTTCACTGCTGTAAACACCTTTTTTTAAAATCAGAGACTTTTTAAAAAAAAAAAAGCAACTTCTTACCCATCACTCTCTGTTGAGTAGACTACAGGCAATCTGTTCTCCACTTCGATTCCCAGATCCTGCTGCACAGTTTCAAGATTCCGCTCAAAAGTGTCCACACTACCAATATTAAACCAGACGTACTGCTATAAAAAAAGAGCAGAGATCACCACAAAGTGCCCTATTTCATTTCAGCTTGGTTACAAGTCAGCTGCTCCTAACAAACACACAAGCAATTCTCAGAACAGATCCAGACCAGGTTTAAGCTGCCGTGTAAAGTGACTGATACAGGATGCATATAATAAATCTAAGGCCTACCAACCTGAAAATGTTGTATCTGTCACAGCTTCTATAGAGATCATACACCAAATAGTTTTGGGGCACTTGAAAGAGACTCAAGTCCTGGTGTTTTATCCAGGAACTAACAGGAAAGTAGGTAAGCAGATTTTAGAAGAGATCTATGCAGTCAGAGTACTACAAAGCACTGAACTAGCAAACCCAGCAGCCATACAACTTACTGTTTCACTTGCAGGTCTCAGCCTTTCTGATTAAGAAAGGTAATTCTCTACTTTTAAAGTCCATATTAGCTTTAAAGTTAGTTGCAGACAGCATGAACTTACATCATACGCAAGGAAAACAATTTCCAGAGATTATTTTTAAAGTGTTGCTATTAAGTTTTTCAATAAAATCTTCCCCTTTGCACCATGACCTGCCTGACTTGCCCTTACTTACCCTACTAAGGGTAAAAGAAAAAGTAGTCCTAAGCATTAACGGATTGAGAAACTAAGGCAACTGGTGGTATGTGGGCTAAAGAGTAGGTGTATAAATAAGTCACACTGAAACCCACTGCTGAAGTAATTGCTGCAGATTTCACTTTACCCCAGAGAGACTTGCAGACCTTGTTTCAGAAAGTCAGTTAAAAAACACTCCAACCCCTAGGAAGAGATAACCTGATAAAGCTATTCTAATGCTTCCTCTAGATTTTCCACATTGTATGTGATGGTTTTCAATTTTTTTTTTTTAATAATGTCTGCCCTTGAGTATTATTCCTTGAGGACTTCCACCTGCATCAGTGTGCTGTGTTCCTAGAAAAGTAACTCCTTGAAATAAGTACTTTTCTCAAGAACCAGACCTCTCAGCTTAGTTTTAAAGACTACAGTATGAAATGGAGGCAGAGTAAAATGTTTATCCTTGTTTTCTCAAAATAAATGGCTAAAAGCAGTCTGGAACAGAAAATATCCAGAAGTATGCAAGGTAAAGTTTGGAACTTTCTTAGGTAGATAGAAATCAGCAGTTAAAGATACAGAACCTCCAGCAATTTCTTACTCTTCCTGTTTTGAGTATCTGTATTCAGAGCATGGTGCTAGAAACTACCTGCCACAGTTATATGTGGCAAAACAATTAAGTAAAAAACCACACCATGTAGGATAATATAAGGCAGAAAGCATATTTTAGATTAATATATTATTTGTGCTCCAGACTAAGCTTTCTCCATCCAACTTTACATAAAAAGATTACTTCACTGCTGCTAACAACTCATGTGTATGTATTAAAAGCGTTTACCCATTCATGGGGAGACTTTCCTGAAACAAAGACCACTCTAACAAAGCGCTTGTTCACCACTTCCAGTCTGTCCACCTGCAAGAGGAAAGAACAAAACTTGGGATGTGTCACAGCAATTCCACCACAGCCAAGAGCTACACACACCAAATACAAACCTGTTCTGTTCTCCAGTAAGGAGAATAAAATTCACATTGCATATCAGGATGATTCCACAATCTACAATTTGCTATTAGGAATCATGTACGTAATCAGTAAGCGAGGAATACTGGCACATTAGACAGAAAGGACAGTCTCATACCCTTCTTCAAGGAAACAAAACCACAGCCTCTGCCCAATATCACAGCTACAGTGAAACAGTTAATCAATATTTCACTATTGCAATGGTCAAACATCAAAAGCAACAGATCACATAATTACAAACTCTTGTAGCAGCTTCCCAAGCAAAAGAAACCAGACAGAATGAAGGAAAAACTTAACTTTGCTCTTACAATTCTTTAAAGAATTTAAAGCCAGCAATGGTTCTGCAAGCTGGATTTGGATTGCACACAGGCTAGTAAGGTTATTCCCTTGAACTCACTACACATGGCCATTTCTGGTAGAATTGAAGCAAAACATGAGCTAAGAAGGCACTCTAGATCTAGCCTGACTTAATGCAAAACTACCCAAACGTCTTGGCTTTGAAACATGCTTAACCCTGGTAGTCCTGACGCCTTCTACCCATTAACTGTCCACCACTACAGCAAGTGTTTGCTAGCTACATACTGAGCTTATCTAAGTATCCAAACGACATCTTAACAGTGCCCCAAGAGACTTGGTTCTATGAAACAACCCACTTTACTAATGCTTTTCTGCAACAAGGCTTCAGGCTTGTACTTTCAATCTTTGTACTGTGCTAGTGCCTTACTGCTTCATGACAAACATAATCAGTAAGGGTTTTTTGAAAGATGTACACATAACTGTCAATTAAGAACAGGACCATAAGACCCAGTCTAGGCAGAAGGGGAGAAGCATACAGAGCAGCTCTGCATAGATCAATGAGGTAGGAAATGACCTGTTTAGCAGTTTACCAAAGTAGTAGAGGTGCAGGAAGCATGTTGTTAACCCAAAATCCCAGGTCTGAAACCTAGAGGAGGAATCAAGTCAATGTTTTCCTCACCTGCAGGCAAAGCTACAAGCAGGGAAGTAACAGACCCAAGAACCAGTGGCCTCTGAACTGGAAAAGGCTTGCCTAAGTCAATCTCCTAAACTTCAGGGTACCACGAACCTATTACTCTAGTGTGGAAAGCTGTCAAGTTCTACAGAGACAGGACACTGATGATAAACTTGATTGCTCCAGTAGTGGCTCCAGGTAAGAAGGAAAGAAGAAAGAATAGAGGTGGTCCCATGGAAGTGCTTGAGGTTAAGAGTACATTTCTTCCCAAGGCAGCTGACCTATCTGCTTAAGCCATGAACCAGGCTTACCTGTGCTATAAAGCTATATCCTGAGAGATGGTGGTTACATTGACCCTTCAAACAAACATCTACATGAGCTCTAAGCTCTGTCCTAAGCTGTGCCTTTCCTGAACTTGAAATGAGATAAATCTTCACACAGCCAGACAGAACATCAAATCAAGGAACTTAAGATCCTGTTCTCCCTCAAAAGTTACTCGAGCCAGTTCTCACTCCAGAGATACATGAATACAAGTGGGGAGGCAGAAATGAGCATCTTCAGCACACCGATTTTTCATTTGATTTCCCTCACTACTCACCACTCCTTTAGAAAGGTAATTATTGACAAAGTCCTTCCATGTGATTTCTCTCCCAGGGACCCTGAAGAAGAAGTAGTATACAACCATTGTCCAGAAAAAAGAACTTCCCACTACGTACATCCGAAACTCCCTGACATCCCATGGAATGTCACCCTAGAAAATGGAGAGAAACAAGAGATTTAGAGTCTGTAATACAGGAAGTATATAACAAACAGGTTCTAGTATCTATTTCTGGCTTCTACTCCCAGCCCTCAAGGTTACCACAGAGAATGTCAAATAAAGCTGCACTGTTATATGAACACACTGCTGTGTCTGAGGAATTACAGCATTAATATAAAATCTTGAAAGTGTTTTTACAAATAGTAATTGAATAATTTTGATCTGTGAACTACTTAATATTTTTTGCCATCTGCTATATGATCTTTCCCCCTCCATTCTAAAACAATTTTCCATGTTCTCCTGGACTACATACATGCAAAACTGACAAAAATAAAGGAAAATACTGTCAAGAAAAACCCAGAAGGAAAAAAATTACACCAAGAAAAACATTCTTTATATTCTTCTACTGGCAGATGTTACCATCTTTGTCCTACAGATAACAATGATAATAAACTTCAAAAAGAAAGTACATTTAAACTGGCATTGTGTGGACAGCAAGTTTTACAAACTGACATTCTGAAACAAAAATTCAAAGCCTTTAAAGGCCTGAGGCTTCACTATAAGAATACTGATTACTAGCAACTACATTCACATAGTTTAAAACTCCTTTTAAGTTCCTGAATCAGAGTTAGATGCCTCTAAATGGTTACACAAAACAGTTATTTATGAAATGCACTGAGTGGGGAGCCACCTAGAGCCAGTTACTACGAAACACTAGGCACAGGAGGCTTCAGGAAGATTTAAGCAGTCAGAATATGGCTCTAAAAAGCAAAAAGGAAACCCAACCATACAAGGCTATTTCATGGGCACAAGACAGTACCATAAAGAAGAATATTTTAAAGTCAAGACCTTCTGTAATCTGGTCCACCAGTTAGTTTCTTCTTTCTTGCCACCTTTTTTTCCACCACCACCACCAGCACTTCCGCCACTGCTAGTCCCACTCGGCTGCCGGGCACTAGCTTGCTTTGCTTCTAAGGAAAATAAAACATAACACACACACAAAAAAAAAAGGTTCAAGTCTTACACCAATCTCACACTACTTTTCATTAATTTTTTCAGAACCACTCTTCAACTTTAAAAAAAAAACTAATTAGCTTGCAATATTACAATAATTAGAAGATGTGAGAAACGGCATTTTTCCTAGAAAAACAGGTCTGTTTCTCTGCCAGTTAGTCGACTGTCTCATACAGCTACCATCAGAAGAGAGGTCTGCTAACTGTGTGACTGATGACACTTGGGCACCAAGTGTCTCCAATATAAAAAAGAAAAAAGAGCCTGTTACTGAGACTACATGAAACTTATTTCTACTGCACTAACCCAAGGTGTGAAATATTCTAAGCATATTGGTGGGGCTTGGGAAGGGAAGATTGTGGGGCTTTTCAGGTGGGTGGTTGTGTCTGTGAGGTTTTTTTAAGGTTGTTTTAGTGTTGGAGTTTTTTTTATAACTCACACTGTAAACCCTAAGTAACATCTGCCATAATTCACCCTTCCAGTGAAGGACACTATGACTCTCTTAAAGCTCAGGGGTTTTCGATACCACAGGTTGGCATCCCCTTTTAATATTCCAGAAATGAGCATAACACAGTAACAGCCAACTACAGCTGACTGATGAGTTCACCTTCATCATTCTTCTACTCATCCAACTCAAAAGGTGTCAGCACAGACACCACACTCAAGAAGGCAGGGCAGAGCACACCACTATCACACCCTCCTTCCAACAGCTTGGTAATTTGGGCATCTAGGCTTTACCATTCCAGGCCTAGTGGCAGGAAAACTGCTGCTCCTATTACTGCTCTCATAAGAGATTCACTCACAGGGTTTCTGCCTCTCCTTCTCCTTGAAGATCATAGATTTCACATACATAGATTACATAGATTTCATCTATATAGACGTCATATAGATTTTCTGGCTGTTACTGCTAAATAATTTCCAGATTCACCCCCCTCCTTGTAAAGGTCAAGCTCCTTATAGCACTGCCACTACTGACTCCCCTTTCAAGCAGCAGGCTACATGGTCGGTCCTGGCTGAAGAGCTTCTTCTGGATCCTCACCCAGAATGACAATTCTAGTTACTCTGCACAGCAAAATTCCTATTTTAGCTTGCTCTAGGAAAAGCTGAGAACTGCACACACAGAGAAACTTTCAATGCATGACTAACATCAACTAATAAGAAACAGCAAAACAAGAATTTAAGGACAGCATTCCAACAGAAGCATAAGAGAAAGTCAGTGTTATTCCAGAAGACACACATAACACAAAAGCAAAATAACATTTAATGTATCAATTCCCATTTTGACACTAATCTGGTAGAGAAACATTTTCCCTGAAAAATAAACAAACAAACAAAAAAATCAACCCCCAAACCCACAATATCATGCTAAAAGTCTGAGCTAGCAAATACACATTCCACAGATAGAACTGAAATCAAGCAGCTTCTTGTACCTTTTGTTTCTCCAGATGTACCTTTAGCTCCATTTGCTTTCTTCCCATTGGGAAAATATTTTTCAAATCCTATTAAAAAAGAGTTAAAGACCACATATGTTTTTTTTTTAGTTTGCAATTCTGTCATTACACTTCAGTAGTCACAAGCTGCATGTATACAAAAGCAAAGAAGCTAGCAACAAATAGACTGCAAAAATGGTTTAATCCTTGTCTTTTTGTCAAAGGGCTCTACCAGGTTTCCATAAATCAATCTACTACTGTTGACAAGAAAATATCAAATTTATTTAATAACATAAAGTAAATCTATCCTTTAACCCAGAGAGACACAAGCTTGGTTCAATAGAAATACACACTGCACATCATGAAACTGAGCAAACTGCAGTCATTCCTTAATAGCTCCTAAAAACCCTATAAATCAATGTTCCCTCTCAAGATTAATGGCTGGTTAGTACTAGAACTTACTTCCCCACTGACAATAAACCTAAATGACACACAAGTGCAGCCCTCAGCAAGGAATGCAGTCTGCTTCGCTTCACTGGTCAGAGTTATAATCACCTTTGGGAGGCTGAGAGAAAAGCCTTCTGCAAGCAGCAATTACACTTGCCAAGACAGTACTTCTGTCAGTAGTGACTCCAGTGGTAACTTTTTCACCAAGCTGAAAGATGAAAAAGAAATATAAAGCAACAAGAAGGTGACACAAAAATCTTCAGGCACTCTAGTAGTCCTGAACTGCAACAGGTCAGATATTGCTTTGTAAAAGGAACTTTACAACAGACTTCATAACAACTGCTGTGGACCAGAGTGTAAGATGACAATGGAAAAGGAGAAGTCAATCAAATCAGTAATTTTTCCATCAGGGAAAATTTTATTCTCTTTGTTAAGAGCAGAGTTTCAACTTTCATACAACATTCTTTATTAAATGAGAAAAAATGAAGCAGGAAATGCTACAAGCTATGAACATTAAGCACCTACACACTCATCCTATTTGAGATACTCATAATGCAAGCTGAAAGACACTGTACAAGCACTATCCCCACAGTACTGAATTATATTCTGGTAAAGAACCACAATTTTTTTCCAAGTAGCTAAGAACCTGTAACTTTTGAATATGAAAGACCTGCTTCAATCCAAAGGAGAGGAATATGGCAGGCAATGCTTAGTTCCAGCTACACGACCAACACAGAGGAGAAACACCAGTTCTAAAAGCAGACCTAAACCTCTATATGTAGGCAAAAAATTTAACAAATCCAAGTCTATCACACCTTGTTCTAAAACTAATTGTTTACTGTTATTCACCATTTCAGTGCAATAAAGGAAATACAAATATTTTAAATAATCCTTAAGAAAACATTTGGTATTGTAACTGAATACTTAAGAGTAAAATGCAATCTTATACAGAGAAATCAAGCCCTTTTCTTCAAAAAAGGACGTATTTGAAATAAAATCTCAATTGATTCCCTCTCTAAGAAAAAAAAGGTATCAAGATTTTCCCCTTAGGCTGACTTTTCTTTCTGCTTCCATTCCCTCTGGTCCATAGAGGTGCTCTGTCTCCTTCTGGTCTTTTATGATTAAAAGCTATTTGCCTTCAGAGCCAGAGAAATAGTAAAAAAACCCCAAATCAAACCAAACTAAAGTAACAGGTAACAACAGCTCCTAAAAACATGACTCAAGGTATCCATGCAAGACAGCAAACATCCATCTGGAACTAACACCTCTAGGACTACATCTATGAAAGCCAGCTCAGTGTTAGTACCTTTATAGCATATTTTTTTTGTAGTCAAGTTACAACAGTTGTAACAGTTGACAAAGCCTATTTTTGCACATTTAACAAACTTGTAGGATACAAGATTGAATGCTATGCCTACCCTAAGAATGCTGAAATATTATTTGACTCCTAACTCTCCTGAAGCCTTCTGACTGGCAGCTTCCCTCTCCACCCCTTATTAAATGATTAAATACATTAGGTATATTCCAAGCAGCCATCTAATTCCCGCTTGAACTGAAGGGAATGTCAAAACATCTTTGTTGCTTGCCTTTTGCTGTAGACTGAGCTAAGGATTCTTAGGCTGCTCAATCCAGCCATGTCTTTGAGTAAAGCCTGATACTCAAAGTCCAAGGGGGTATTTTACTGTTCATTAAAAGAACATGCAGTGAAGATAGTCTGGAGAGCAGCTAATCTAGAGAATAGCTAGTAGGTCAAATACACTATGACCTCCAACACGAAAATTGCATCTGTACTCCTGGAAGAAGCTTTAGAACAAGTGGGATGCACCTGTGTGGACAACAAAAATAAAAAGAACTTGCTAGTGATCAACCCATCAGTGGTTCAGACACAAACAGATGAAACTCAATAATGTGTTCAGTAACATGGGCTTCTCTTCTGTGTCACTGGCCTTTGACAACACCATAAAATTTGGGACTTACTTATTCTGCAAGCTCACATTGTTACTTCCAAAGAGACAGGAATATTCAGAAACCTTTACTCTGACTAAAATAAAGCAACTGCCCACATTTAAAGGAAAACTTTGGCCTAAGACAAATACAACTGCCTGGTTCAACTACAGGAGCATGGGTTTATTACAGAAATAAGTTATTGTTTAATCAAACCGGGGCAGCGAGTGAAGGCGAGCACAAACCAAGGGTAAGCAGGCAGAGCTCTGGGGCAGAACTGAAGAACGGCACCAGTTTGCTGCTGGGTTGTTTCTGTAGATCCTAAATTCCATGAACAAAAATGCAGAGTCACCTGTCAAGCTAATGTGCAGAGAGCCAAACGCTTTAAAAGCTGTTTTGTGAGAAGGGGGACCAACTGACTTCATGGCACATTCAGTAAGTCACCTGACCGGGTTCGGGAGCCTGCCTTCATGCTGCTGACAGGTCTTGGTGAGTCAGTCTACTGAGACACACAGCTTCCTTTCCCCTTAGCATTCCACAAAGGCAAAAGCTGCCAGAAGCATGCTGCACTGGTTTGCAGTGCAGCAAACTGCTTGGGTTTGGGTTTTTTGACCTTGTAAGTGATCAGCATGAAAACTGATGACACTGATCCCGACACCGGGCCTATCTCTAGGTCAGCTGGCAATGGGAAGGCCACAGCGAGCTTTGAGGTACTTCGGGACATGGTTTAGGTAGTAATATAGGTGGTAGGGGGGTGGTTGGCCTGGATGGTCTTGGAGGTCATTTCCAGCCTTGATGACTCTGTAATAGAAGCACACTGATGTTCTAAACAGAGGAAAAGCCAGCAAAGCACATCAGAACTGGACACTTAAATAGTACTGTGTCTGTTTCAGGCTATATATCATGAAACTCTGCCCAGATTGTCTCAGAGCTGAAAGAACTGCCAGCTCCCATAACTAATATATGGGGAACCCCTCCATATCTAATATTGTTGTTTGTTTGTTTGTTTTCAGGCAAACCACGTGACATGTTACTAAAAACAAAAACACCCCACAAGATAATTTTTTTAAAATAGAAGTTCAAGATAAGTAAGTTTAAAGTATGCAACAGCCCATTTTAGAAATACAATTAAAATGTTAGCACATCAGAGCATAGCATCAATGTAAGGTGTGTAACGCCAAAGAAATGTCTCCCAGCATTAAATAAAACATGTGATATTAAACAAGCAGAAATACTGACTTTACAAAACCACTATATTCATAATCCATCTTTTTAAGACTGAGGATACACAGAGCAAGAACAGAAAAATCCACCTGCTCAGTTATGCAAGCAATAGATCAAGAATTTATTAATTCAAGGAAGTTCCAAACCAAACAAAATAAATAGAAGACAAAAGGGTTCATTATTTACCACTCACTAACTTATCACATAAAGATCATGTTAGGAAGGGAACAGAAAACTTGTAAAGAAAACTGACTTCATGCAAGCTATTTATTTTGTTTTGCCAAGAAATACTCCTCTTCTGTAACTTCCTTTAAAAGCATAAAAAAAAAATAAAATCATTGATTTGCTACCTATATACACACCCAGATGCTAGAGTGACTACAAAGCTCTCTTCATGGTTTCTCGTCCATCACAAACAAGAAACATTAAATTTTATTGACAGAAACAAGAGTCAGCTTCCTAACAGATGAGTGGTACTGCTGACAGTGTTTCATCCATTGTTGTAATTAACAACCATTTATTTCACTGATTGGTTCCAACAAAAACACCAATTCTGTAGTCAAACCAAATGCATCTACACTTCAGACTATGTTATTAACATCCTTATGTACATTCACTGCACAATTATCACTACCCTTAAGATAACAGAACTGTAAAGGTGCAATTACACTCCTCCTTATGCTACAGAAAAATTAAGCAACCTGCCCAAGATGCCATTGAAAGATGCAGAAATTAAGCATCTCCCTTTTCCCAAACAATAGCATAGGCCTGTCACTACCTCAAGGCATCAGGAGTGACAACAGGAGTAACACACATAACAGCCAACAGTCTAAACTATTTCACTAAGAACAAGCAAACATACAGCTATCACAGCTTGTCAGTTAACACTGGAATAACAGGTTTGAACCCGTACCACTACTGCACTACACAACCCCAGAAGTCAAACCGCCAACCACCTGCCTTCTCTTTTCCAGCACCTTACCGCTGTGCTCACTGGCAACCGAAACTCCCACACGAATAGCTCAGCCCACAGCTCCAATGCTACGCGGAGCCAGCCACAAAACCACCTACCACGAATCATCACCCTGAAAACGCAACGGAGGTATTTTTGAGTTCGGTGGAACGCAGCGCTTGAGAACCGGCCGGGAACCCGGCAACACCGGCGGCATGCTGCCGGTACAGCAGCTCTCAGGTGCCGCCTCATCCTCCACCAAGACAAGCTCCTGCAGCCGCAGTGCCCGAGGGTGCTCCTGCGCGGAGCCTGGCTACCGTTTACAGGCCGAGCCCCGCTCCCCACCGCCCGGAAGGGCAGGCACCGAGCAGGCAGAGGGCCGCCTCCACCGAGGGGAGCGAGGACGAGCCAGGGAGAGCCGCGGGGAGCAGCGAGAACCCTCAGCCACAAGCTGCGGGTCGCCTTCCTCCCGCCCCAGGGCCTCGGGTAGGGACGGAGCCACCCCGCGCGCCACCACGGCAGCCCAGCCCGTCCCTCACGCCCCGTGCTCGCGGCCAGTGGGCGGGGGAGCGGCCGGCTGGGCCCGTGCCCTGCCCCTCACCTGCGCCAGGCAGGGCCTGGCCCCCAGCAGGCCCCTCCCGCAGAACAGCTGCTGCAGCAGGACCCCGGGGAGCCCTCGGCGCCGGCAGCTCCCCCGCGCCAGCAGAAGATAACGGTGTGCCATGGCCCAACCGGCCGCCTGGGCCCACCGCGTCCGCCGCGCCGCCGCTACCGTCACCCCACCCCCTCCCGCGACGTCTGACCTCATCACGCAACCTCGTGTACTTCCTCTGCGTCCTAAGGGCCCTTCCTAGCCATGCCCCCTCACGGAGACTCCGCCCCCCAGCGCCGGCGGCGCCTCGCACAGCCCGTATCCCAGTGCCTGGCAATACCCACCGCCGTCACCTTCTGGGCCCCGCCCTCCCGCGCCCCGAAGGCCGCCGTCACGGCGGGCGGGGGCTGTGACGGCAGCCCGTGAGGTGAGGCCGCCGGCTGGGTGTGTTTGCTGAGTCAAGGCGTGCGGGTGGGGCCCGGCCGGCACTGCCGCTAAGGAAGGTCGCTGCCGCGGGCGGGGCAGGCCGCGAGGCCGGAGCTGCGGGAGGGCGGTGGCGCCCCGGCTCTCTCACCCTCGCCGCTGCCCACCGGGACGCGTCGCCAAGGAACACGCGCGGCGCCGGTGTATCCTGCGGCAGCGTCCGGCAGTCTGTGGGAGAACACACTTGTGCCGATTCCTTCCTCTTCCCCGCGCAAGGCGCCTTGTGTCGGGACGCGGCTGCGGAGCCGCTTTCTGCCAGAGGCCGCTAGCTGACATAAGCGCTAGGCAGCGCCGTTCGCTCCCAGGCGGAGCGGCGCACACGGTGCCCCGGCTCTGCGCTGCCCCGGCTCTGCACTGCCCCCACAACTGCTAGCGTGCTTACAACGAAAGCCCCCAACGCGAGCGGCTCGCCACGGTTTATTTCTCCAACGCCGCGGTGAAGCTGAGCAGCCGGCCGAGGCCCCACAGGCGCCTGGGCCCGTCCGCCCCGCGGCCGAGCACAACCAACCTTCCCCGGCCGGGCCCGAGCAGCGCCCGACCCTAGTTCGAGCGCTAACGGCGGCGGGCGGGACCGCGCCTGCGCCGCAGCTCAGCGGACCGCGGGGTTGGGTGGGCGGGGCGGTGACGGAGGCGTGTGATGTAGGTGTGTGACGCAGGAACCGGCTGGGCACGTCCTGTGCCGGTACAGAGAGCTCCACCCGCTTCGCGTCTGGTTTGCGCC
>VZTU01004847.1:78407-119849 GCA_013400835.1 Zapornia atra | reverse complement strand
CGGTGTCACCTCTTCTGGTGGCGGGGCGGGGAGGGGGCCTGGGGACGCTCCCCGCCGGCGCGTCAGCGCTCCTCCTGCTGCCGATCCTTCATCGCCTTGAGGTTTTTCCTGCGTGGAAAGCTCCTGTCAGGGCTTCTCCCGCCTCCTGCCGCTTGCGGAGGGAAGTACCGTTTCCACGGGGCAGCGGTAGAGCTGGCCTGGCTGAGCAGTGGCTTGATAAGGATGTGAGCGTTGAAGGTAACTTTAACGCAGAAAAAGGAAGGAAAAAAAGAAAGAAAGAAAGAAAAAAAATCCCAAGAGGTACGGACAGAGTGACTGTGTATCTTACCTTAGCCTTCAGGTACTCTCACAGCGATGCGTAGCAGCCAGCTGTGGAGCAACAGCTAGGTTTTCTTACTGTCAGTCTTTTTCTGCCTTTAAATGCATTCTGGGCATCTCAATTCCGTTTTCTTATAATGAAGGAGCAATAGGAAGAAGTATCAACAGGTATGTAATACTTGCTTAGGCTATGCCAGGGAGTTTATGTGGAGATGCAGCAGTCCCAGTGCAGCTCTTTAAAAGCCACCAACAACTCCTCTGCCACAGGTCTCTTAAAAATCTCAAAACCTGAAGGGCACTGGGGGGGCTGTGTGTGATGGTTCTTAAAATATTTACAAAATATCCCAAGTGTGCAGTTTTAAACTTCTTTAATTACATTAACACAACCGAGTTCATGATGCTGACATAGGTATTAGGTGTTGAACTTTAACATTAGTTTGGTACAAGTAAACTGTAGTTACTAGTATGAAATGGCAGAGGCCAGTAAAAGCTGCTTGTGTATGGCATAACTTTGGAGTGTGAGATTAATATCTGTCACCTGGGAAACACAAAATTGATTTTTATTTGGCGTTTTCTCATCAAGATCTGTATTGGAACAACACACACACCCACCCCCCATGGTGTAATGTGTGGGCATGTAGATAGTTCAGGTGTTAATAAAATACTGTTGTGCCTTATCAGATCTCTGACTCTTAAAATCCCTCAAGGATGCTTAGCAGAAATTTGACATTTTCAGTTTGTGTATGTTCTCTTGCTTACGACGTATTGTCCCTAGAAGATAGCAAGGAGCAGTCCTCCAGCTCTCTTCCTGGCCTAGGAATTGAGGGCTCCATTTTTCCTGCTTACAGCAATACAGCTGAAAAAGCTTTTCTTACTCTTTTCATTGGAAAAACAACGTATTTTTCCAAGCTTCTGCTTGTTGTGTTCTGGTAGCATACCGTTGATGCCCTTCTGTACTGCTTTATTTTAAGACTAAAAGTAGTGTTCTTAAAAATCAAATCCATTTAGGGCCCTAAGTGCAACTCTTATGTACAAGTTGGCACCCCTAAACCTTCTTAAGTCAGGTATCAATAGCTGAATTTTTAAAGGTACCTTTAAAGGTTAGGAACCTTTCATTCCAGATCTGTCAGTTACTCTGGATATAGATAGCATTGCTTAGGGGCAGAATTTCTGTATTGGATCAAGTCCCTGATTTCTCTAGCCAACTCTGTTTCAGAAGAAGATACAGGAAGAGCCACATGGTCAGCCTGGCTTCCAGTGGTGGGGCTGCGCTGATCCCAGGAGTTTGAGGTTATCCAGACTTTGTAATAAAAGTAATTCTGTATCAAGAAGAGTATCCATTAATGTAATTCACGCTAACAAGCTCAGTAGTATAGGTGCAGACTTAAGGCTGACAAGTCTTCTGAAAATATTTATGTTGAACTTCCTGTTTTTCACTTTTTTTCCCTGTAGGAAGAAACAGAAGCTAATGATTTCTTCTTTAGTTTTTTTGGTGTGCTTAGAATTATAGAAGAATTTACGTTGGAGTGGACTTCTGGAGGTTATCTAGACCAGCCTCCTTCTGAAAGCAGGGTTACCTTAAACGTTACGTCAGGGTGTTTTTCTGGTTGAGTTCTGAAATGAGTCGAGATTCAGCAATCCTTGTGGACACCTACCCTGTTATTGTGGGGGTTTCACACAGCTAATTGGAATGTCACTTGTAGCAATTTGTGACTGTTGCCCCTTGCCCTCATTTCTGTTAGTCTTGGGTTAATAATAACTTTGTTCATTCTGGAGAAAGGAATTTTTTTTCCCCCTTTTTTTCCCCCCTGTTTGCATATCAATACTTCTTTTGTGCCTTTCCAAGCGTCACTGAATTCTGAAGGGACTTTTGGGAGCAATGAAGTTGTGCAGCACAGGCCACGTTACCCATCTAGATCCCTGATTTGTTGTTGTCTGAAGACTTGCAGTCCAATAAAGAACAGTTAAAAATACTGCCTCCTCTTCACAGACACCCTTGGGACACGGTGATCAAAGCTGCGATGAGGAAGTATCCCAACCCTATGAACCCGTGTGTGGTCGGAGTCGATGTCCTGGACAGAAGTCTGGATAACCAGGGGAGGCTGCACAGTCACCGCCTCCTCAGCACAGAGTGGGGATTGCCAAGCATTGTAAAAGCTGTACGTTTTCAGGCTCCCAGTGGTTTATTAAGGGTGTGATGCACTAATATGTTGTCACCTGAACTGGGGTGTAATTTGAAGTAAAAGCTTACTTTATAGGAAATACCGTATACAAGTATCAGATGAGCTGTAATTAGCTTAGTAGCAAGAATACGTTGTAGGCTTTAACCTGCCTGTAGTATGGCTGTGTCTATACACACCTTCCAGAACAGTCTGTGCCATGCTGTATGACTGATATAGCCTGCCAGAATGTAGTCTTGCAACTCCCATGGTGTTCTGGTACCCGTGACTGTGGCGACTGGCAGAGAGCAACAGGCAATTCAATATGAATTTTAGGTGAAGTCATTTTATTAGGTGAAATTGCACAGATTCTATACCTTTATTACTGCAAATGTGGCAAGCTAAAAAACTGCTAATTGGTTACACACACTGTTCACACCATATTGATTGGTTAGTAATTATAATGAGCTGTGATAACCCTATCTTATAGCTAAATATTGTTAGATTACCTTTAATGCCTAAAAACATCCGCACACCTGCTGTTTTGAACCTCTTGTTATGGTTGGTTCCTAACATGTTCCATTACTCCCAAATCCCTTCCCATAACTGCTTCTTGGTTTAGGGCAGCCTGTACCCCGATCAACGAGGCCGCTGTGTTTTGAGAATGTGATTATTAGGATCCTCTCTGCATGAGTAACTTCTCCTTTCTCATGGGAACAGAAGAATATTGTCAGGGCCTAAATCTTGAAGGAAGAGAGTTAGGCCGCAGGCAGGCCTGCTGGCTTCCCCGACACGTGACCTACTTTGTATTTATTTGGGGCTGCCAAGAACTTGACTTTTATGTGTTTCAAGTTGGGTTTGGTGGGTTTTTTTACATTTTAGTACGTTTTTATTTTTAATTTTTTTTATTTCTTTGCTTCCAGATTTTAGGAACAAATAGAACTCTGACTTACATTGAGGAGCATTCTGTGGTAGATCCAGTGGAAAAAAAGATGGAGCTTTGCTCAACTAATGTGAGTGATAGCTTTAGAGGTTTCTGGTAATTTGTTTTGGAGATGTTTTGCTTTTAATATTTAGAATAGAAACGTGTTTGCACCTTTTATCAAGAGGCAGCAATTTCCACACCTTAGTTGGCTCTTTTTTCTACCTTCTTCCCACAAATAGAAAACTTTAAATACTTTGGGATCAAACATTTGTGATTCTGGTTTTAATGTAAGATTATTTCTCAGAATGCATGTAAGAGAATGTCTTCTACACAACACTGCCATTTACAAAAAAAAAAGGGTTTAATTTGAAATGCCTCTTTCATGAAATGTAAATGAAGCATTATGCTGTGTTTTGGTACCCTGGGAACTTGTAGCTATTAGATTTGAAGGGGGGCTGTCTGTAGGAGAGACTTGTCTCTGTAAGAGACACACTGTCTTTCCCAAGTATTAATTTTCTGTACACTCCTAATAATGGTCTGGTGGTCTTGATCTTGACAAGCCTGAGTGGCATGCCAGGAATCAGATGAGACTTCACATGCAGAGAAAATAATTGGAAAGTGTTTTGTGCTTTGTACTGCAAATAGGAACTTAGATGGACATAATTAGATCTAGGATAGGAGAAGAGGCATCACCCATTATTGGTCTTTTTATTGACTCTGTTCTGGTTTGTATTCTGTGTATGTTTCTTTGCCTCTGACATAATACTGAGTGCTCTACTGTTGAGTAGTGCTGTTGGTAACAGAAGAATGCAAGGTGGCAAGCATGGATTTCAGCTCTTCTTTTTCTATTTAAGATTACCCTCACAAATTTGGTGTCTGTTGATGAGAGACTGGTTTACACACCTCACCCCGAAAACCCTGAAAAGTAAGTAAAGATGTTTGTGAGCTTCTTTGTGTATAGCAGATGTTATGTTAGTCCAAATCAGCTTAGGTATTCACTTCTGTTTGTTCTCTTACAGAACTGTGCTAACTCAAGAAGCAATTATTACTGTTAAAGGCATTAGCTTGAGCAGTTACTTGGAAAGCTTAATGGCAAATACAATATCTTCTAATGCCAGAAAGGTACATCTTTATTCTGTGTTCTCCCTCTCTCCCCCCACCCACCCCTACCTTTCTTTTTGTTGAAAATAGTAATTGTCAATCATGTGTGATGAACACTATATTTAATTTCTCTGTACTTTGTGCGTAGTTCCAACTGATTTTTCATGTAGGACTCAGCAAGTAGAATATAATTCCCAAGGTATGAACAGATTTCATTGCTAAATCTTTGTTTTTCAACTAGAACTACACATCAGAACAAACCAACCTCTGTGTGTATGCCACAGTTACATACAGCATACACGTTATTATTAGTTGGTTTCTGGGTTTGTTTTGGGTTTTTTTTTCCCCAAAGTACCTTTTCAAACACTAAGCTCCTATTTCCCAGAGTCAGGGCTAGTAGTGAATATAACTTCCTTTTCAGCCTTTTTATCTGGATTTAGCAGTTAATGCTAGTGTATTTTCTCTGCTGCTTTGTCAGCTGTTGCAGTCCCTATCTGTTACTGAGCGGCCCCTTTGCCTTTGTCTGAGGTAGTGCAAGCAGAGGCATATCCTCTGAAGAGATGAAGCTCTCTGGCTTTTGTAGGTAAAGCTACAGCAACTCCTCTGGCTTGTGCCTTTTTTAAATTCTTGGCTGGCAGCCACGGAGCTGTACTTCAGCACAGGCAGTGCTATGGCAGCATGTGTTCTTGGGCACTTTGTCCTCTCCTCCTTTGGGGAAGGTGGGAAAGAAATGAGGTTGCTAGAAAAGCTGAGGCATCGTGGCCAAACAGCAGGATGAGTGCACCTGAAATTTGAGTTTGTGCTCTGTGTTGTAGGAGAGGTTCAGCACAATGGGAGTCTGGCCCAGCTGACTCTTACTGTGCCCCAGAGGCTGTGCTTTGGCCACCCTTTTGTCCTTGTGAGAGATGTTGCTTGACCAAGGCAGCATATGTCAACCTGATGGGAGCTACTGACGTACTAGACCGGAGAGAAGGCCTCCTTTTCCTGCCTTCTCTGTGCTTATCCAAAAATGAGGGGAAAATGGGTTAAAATCAGAGGATGGCAGAAGGAACGATGGGTAATTTCTAGACACTGAACAGTAACTTTAACCAGCTGAGTGCTCTCTGTGTTTGTTTGCAAGACATAATCATTATCTATTTCAGATAAATTACAGTTCTATTTTGAGCCAGCTCCCATGTAAAAGTCAGCATGGGGGGGGGCTTATGCTCTTGAAAGAGAAGTCCAAGCCCTGGCTCACCATCAACCTCAAGAGCACTAGCCAGTTGGCACAGCCAGGTCACCTGGGCACACTTGTAAGTGCTGGACTCCTCTGGCGGCATCTGTCACGGCTCCACTGACCTCAGGGGAAGGGTGTAAACACTTCTTGATACCTGTTTAGGTGTTGCCTGTGTGGAAGCTCAGTTTCTTTTAAAGATTGTTCTCCTGTTCTGCCATTTTCAAGGAACACACTGGCTCACAAGCTTCCTGCAAACCAAAAAAGACCCTGTCCCCTGTGTGTTCCACTGGGGAGTCTCTTCAGAGACGTTAAATGTGGCGGGAATTAGGGCCAGTAACAGCGTGCACCTTCTTTGCCACTCAGTAACCTGTGCTGCTGTTACCAGCTCCTCTCACATGCTGTGCTGTGCCCCCTCTGCTCTTGGCACCCCTCAAAATTCCTGAATGCAGCTGAAAAATGTTTTGTTGTTTGGAGAAACAAGAAGGAAGTGTTGAGACTTTGCTCTGAGGCAGAGGTGGCAGATGGCGCGCGATGGTTTTTAAACAGCGATGGAAAAATCACTTGCCATGTGTTGTGAATCTTTTCTGTGTTACTCCAGGGGTGGGATGCTATTGAGTGGATAATTCAAAATTCTGAGAGCGCTCTAAGCTAGCAGTTCTCCACATCTGCAGCTTGTACTAACTAGTGGTAATGCCAGCATTCTTCTTCTTGGTTACAGCATTTCAGCTTTCTAGCAAATACGTGCATGGACTGTTGTTGTCATGTGAACTTCATAAATTAACCTGCATGTATGTTTTCTATACGGTGCATACAGGAATGGCAAACATCTTCATTACACTGCAGTTGTAGAGAGAGTAGGTCGGATCTAGACTGGATCAATTAACCTGGGCTTATGCCACTGGACAGCCAACTTGCCGCAGCCGTGTCTTGTGCCACACGTTGCTGCCAGTGGTCTGAAAGTGGAATGATGACTGCACATAGCTGGGCAGGTGAATGAGGCCCTCTGCCCAGTGTGTGACCTGGTCCTGGCTTCTGTGATTCCAGTGTGCAAAACCAGTACCTGAAACCATTAATGAATTGGTTAGTGACTGCAACTGGCATTATACAAACGGAATTTTACTCTTAGGGTATAAAATTGGTTTCTTGGAACAGATTGCCTAACAGGGGTGATCTTTTGCATAGTGAAATTGTATTTTGCTTTTCTTATGCCTGTGGAATATTGTCATCCTTCTGTGACCTTCTGTGGAAATCTGTACAAAGCTTGAAGCTGCCAGAATGTGAGACTCTGTGGTCCTTTAGTCTTGTAGTTCTATTCATTTCTGTAGTGATGTGTCCCTTGAGTGATGCAACTATGAAAATACCTGACTTGAGGGTTGAGAGAACTGAATGTATGTGGCTCTGTGATACCTCTGTGCAGATGGTTTTGCTTCCACTAGTCAGTGTAGCCTGTCTATGTCATTCCTGTACTGGCTTGTGCTTCAACTAATAAGATTCTGTAAAAAAAAAAGAAAGAAATTACTTTATGCTGCTTCTCCTAGTGGAGACTGTAGGGCTTTGTACACTGCTTACTCTGAGATCAGTGTATGCCATGAATGTTTGCTTATATGTTGTCATTCCACTAAGCTTTTATGCCTGTTTTTCTGGAACATGTCAACTACAAAGGCTTAGCATTTATCAGTCACTTAAGCTCTACCAACAAATCTTCAGATGCAGCATTTGGTCTGCCAAACACTACATACTGCTAACATATGCAATAAAGACTAATTTAATATGCATGCTTGGTTATGAATGTGCTTGCTTAATGACTTACTATAGCATTTGTTGTACAGTACCAAACTTTATAGACCAATCCTCTGTCAGATTTTTTTTTTAAACTGGGTAGTTCTACAGTACTTGGAGGCTTTGCATCCAGTTAAGATTTTATAACTTAATTTCCTGTGCAGAATATCCCCAAAATCTTCCTTGCTGGCATCATAAATTTATTCTTGGCTGCAAAGTACAACATAGAGCATGTGCAGGCCTAAGGAAACGTGCAGAGCTATGTAGTCTCAGAAGCTGAAGGAAATACCTTGGTGCTTTGGTGCTCCAGTCGAATACCATGGCTTATCTTTTTTGTCTTTGTTTTCTCTTATCAACAAATACATCAACTCAACCCCCTGTGACCTTGTTGTTTTGTAGTCAGGGCCTGAAAAGAATCTCAGTAATTTGCTACTGAGCATTTTCCTCATCAAAGGTGATCAGCTTTCTGACAAGTCATCTTTGTGTGATTAGACAAAGGTAACAGCCAAGCTGTTGCTGTCTTACTCACTTCCTTGTGCCTGTGCACCTAAAAGAGGACATTTTAACTTGACTTTTAAGTACCCAGGTGTGTGCTTACTGCATGGTGATTCCCCTTCTCTCCCCTTGCTTTGATCCTTAGGGAGCTCTGGGCGCAGGCATGGCTAGTTACTTGGCTGCTATCTGGGTGCTCCTGTCTGGGTGCTTTTCTCCCAGGTCTTGCACAGGAGGTGGAAAAGGGGGGCAGTTACCACCTGCTGCAGTGTGGTTGGTGTGGTGTTCAAACAGAGGGAACTCAGATGTTCAGTCATACTCTTCTGTGGACTTTTTCCAGCCACCCATACAAAAGCTGGGCAATTTAAATCATGCTTTCTTGAATGTTAGTGGTATTTTTGAAAGGCATCTTTTGAACTGAGTTACAGATGGTAGTTAGTTCTTGAGGTAATTCTGAGTGGAGCTGAATCCTCCTTTCTGAGCTCTGGCCTGGAGTTGAACACTGTGCAGTGATACATGGATGACTTTTCTCTGCCTAAGGACTGCCTGCCAGTGCAGACATAGCAATTAGTGCTTATTCTGTGAGTCCTTGTGATAAGAAAAACCTGAAGAGAAGCAGTCAGCCTTTCACTGGACTTAGTGAGGGTCTTGAGATAAAGATGCTCTTATTCGTACTAAAACTTCATTTCTTTTAATAGGTTACACTTGGCAACCTGGAACTGGGCTTTTAATATTATTCCAGAGTAGTTTCTAGCCTCCAGGTTGGGTTTTTTTGTTTTCCCAACAGTATGTGTGGGTTCTGGTTTGATTTTTGTTTTGTTGTGTTTGTTTTGTTAGGTTTTCAAAGCTGTGCAGCTTCTTGTTCACTTAGTGGTTTATAATGAACAGCAGCAGGTGCTGGACAATTCAAGAGGTTTTTGTTCACTTCATTATAATGCATGTCACAGAACTAGTACATCAGAGTTGAGTGTGTGTGTGTGTGTGTGTGTGTGTATGTTGTGAGTGTTCCCCCTGTTTCCCTCAATCTCTGCAGGGGGCTTGACCACTGACAGTGGCTCTCCTGAAGACTTAGGACTTTTTAGGCTCAGATCCCTTATCTCCAGAACTCCTCTAGACTTGGGCAGGGCCATGTGGCTCCCAGTTACTGTTCCTCAGTGTTTGTAGGTCTTATTCTTAGTGGGGTGATAGAGGTGAATGTCTCTTGGCTTCTCTTTAAGTGAAAAAAGGCCAGGTCTTGCCTGCTCCTGTCCCATCTGCTCATTTTGGCCAAAGCTGTCACTCTGAGATCATGGAGCTGTAAAACCTTGCACTTGTGTTTAGTCAGAGTGCTTCTCTTCGTTTTCTTGGCTCCATTGTGGGGCTGCATGCTCACCTTGTGGTCACTGGGGAGCAGCTGCTAGTGTCTCCTTGAGGCAGAAGGCTTTTGATGTGCTTCCTTTGCTGGATTCCCCAGCTGGCAGCGAAGCATGGGTGGCCAGTGCCTGGCTTTGAGGCACTCTTGTTCCCAGAGCTAAGGGGACTGAGCCTTGATACAAAGTGTGCAGCTGCAGCCTCTCCCTTAGGTCTGTGGCATGTGTTGAAAAGCTGCTGTGTGTGAGCATAGAACCCCACTCTTGCTAGAGATAAGTCGATAAGTCAGGGGTTGGACCCGATGATCTCTTGAGGTCCCTTCCAACCCCTAAGATTCTGTGATTCTGTGATTCTGTGTGATTAGCTGCTGCTTGAATGAGCAGCTAGGAGACTGTCCTCCTTTGTCCAGGATCTTCTCAAAAGCTGCCTGTGCAACCTGGTTAATGCAGCCGAGGGCAGCACGGTGACCTTGCCATGAGTCTGTTGCTGTTCACCGAGTGGTGGGAGCAGCGAGCAGCAAACCCAGCCAGGCTCCTACGCAGGGAGGCTGACCAGCTGAGCTGGGCTGTTTGCCTGGCTGCGCTTCTGGGGCCTCACACCAATAATCCTGCACCCACTTCTTGCTTCTGTGGTTAAGCAAACGACTTTGCAGTGACATTTCAGTAAGAAGATGCTAAGAAATTATCCACAGAATCTGGTACCAGACTGTGCAGGGCATGGGATTAAATTTAAAACAAGCATTGTGTCTGACAGAGGAAAAACTATAGAAAGGTGAGCAGTGGTGGTGTATCTTACTCCAGCCCTAAACTGTAGTGTCTTCCTGGCAGGGTCGGGATGCCCTGGAGTGGGTGATCAGCAAGCTCAACACGGAACTGGAGGAGCTGAAGTCAACGCGCGAGGGCATGAAAGCAGCCATGGCAGCAGCCTCAGCAGAAAAGTAACCCCCAAAAGTACCAAGGAACTGACAGGAAAGTTTTATCCTGTAAACTGCTTTGTAGATCTCCCTTCAGAGACTCATCTGCCTGTGGTTTGATACATTTGTAAGAATATTGGAACAGCGGAAAAGCAACCTCATCCATCGTCTCCACAGCAGCTCCTGTTGCCTACTGAAGATTAAATTGACCTCCTGCAGATGCTCTTTCCATATAAGTGATTTTTTAACACTGGAAACAAAACGTTTAGCACATTTAAATATGCCTAAATGTGCCTTTTACAACGAAGACAGAGAGTATATTTACACCATCTTGAGGTTTTCATACTCAAGCTTGACAAGAATGCATTAAGGGTTTTCCATGTGAACATTTGTTCTGTGAAGGGCTGATGGTACTAGAGCACTGGATTTTTTCTGTGTTGTAATCTGATAGTGTTTTACACCATTTAAAAGGAACCATGTGAGTTAGAATTAGAAATCTATCCAGAGGATCATCCTGAAAAGCTAAAGCTTGTGTGGTACTAACTTTTCCTGTGGTGTTTAGATGTGCTGCTTGAACATGACACACAGATACTTTACCTCTTTGATGTTTGTATCAAAACAACGTTTCTATTGATGTTAATAGCCTAAAATACATTTTTGTGGGGAGAAGGGTATAATTTATTTTCATATTTATTAACTTGCCCTAGTTCCTCCCCTCCTGGTGAGGAGTGGAGTAATTCCTGGAAGGTGCTGGAAAATGCTTCTCTTATTTATCTCTAAGAAGGGTCCGTCTGGGCTGCTTGAATGAAGAGACCGTGCAGACCTGCTGGTTCTGGCTTTTCATGTCATGTCTTAACAGGGAGAGACCAGTGCAAGGACTGGAAGAGCTGCACTGAGAAGAAAGCAAGAAGCTGGAAATCCAGAGGGTGAGGCTTTGTGAACGCCTGCTTTTCCTGCCCTGAGTGGGGGAGACAAGAGTACAACAGCAGACTCACCTGTTTGAGTGCTTTCTACTGGCTACCAGAGACACTGAATCTTTTCCAATCCTTTTCCACATTTTTTTTAGGATCATTTTAAATTCTTTTTATTCTCTGAAAACATACTCCAGTAAGTGCAGAGATACCTTCCTATAAAACATGCATAAATGTGTTGGTAAGAGCACTAGCCTTGTCTTAATGTTCACAAAATTTCCCTGCCTGGTCCAGCTGTAATGTATGTTTCTTAGGCCTCTGCCGGGGCTTTTTAACTTATGTTCTGCTGTGCACAGAAAGCAGAGTAAGTGGTGCAAGGATGTTTACTCATTCAAGTAGCAAGCTTGTGGTGAGGAAGCTGTTAAAGAGCATGAGCAACTTTTTAAAAAAACTAGGAGACTAAAATGTTGGTTGCTGTTTTTATCTGGTGATTTTAAAGTGTCTGTAGCTTAAGGGGAATTCCAGCACTTGTGTTCTGTTGAGTTAGAAAGCAAACGTTAATTTGGCTGTAACTAGAGACCTAATGAATAAACTTAATTTTGTAAAAAATACATTAGTGGAAAGCAATTAAATGAACAGGAAATATTTATGTTGCTCTTTTTAAATGGACCTAAAGTCTGACTTGTTTTGGAACAGAACCTTAGCTCTTGAGGTCTGATAGTAGCTCCTTCTCAGAACACACTGGGCAGCTCTGGAGCAGGTCAGTAGTTGTGCTTCTCAGAGGAGTGGTGCTGCCCCCTGGACACAGGGTGCTGGAGGTGTTTTGGCTCCTGGGGGCCCTCTGCTGGGAAGGGGAGTGTGGCTGCGGCAGGGCTCTGCACATGAAGTCATGACTCTGTGTAAACCTGTACTGCAGCATTTCCACATGGCTGCTGGCGGCGGAGAGGTTCGTGTATCGCTTTGGTTTGGAAGAGGGGTTGTCTTGGGCTGCTCCCTGTGTCAGATTTGCAATGATTGCTCAGTGTTGAGTTCAAGCCGACCGAGCGGTGTAGAGCACCTTCAGGCACGAGCTGGTGCCCCAGGAAAGGCACCACCGGCTCCTGTGTTCCATCCAGGGCCGATCTCCTCTGCCGCCCCGTAGGGTCAGTACCAGTTACACATCATTTTTTCTGGCTTTCTTTGCCCTTTGTTTCCTCCTTCCAGTAACAAATCTTTGCCTGCTTGTGTGGCAGCATCTCATTCTGTTTGATTCCCCCTCCCTGTTTTTGGGCTGTTTCCTCTCCACGATTCATGCTACTTGGGTACCCTATGGCTGGGTGCTTGGCTTTACAATCTGTGTGCTGCACCGCTCACCATGGATCAGCACCTTGCCTGCTTGTGCTCAGTCCTCTTCTGCTTTTCTCCAGGCTGACTGGGAGTGGGGAAGCTCTGGATGGGAGGAAGACTCATTTCTTCCAGGGGCCGGTTCTGTCACCCAGCTGCCTCTCTCTGCTGCCAGACAATGCTGCTGCTTCTCACCTTGTCTCCGGGGTAGGTGACACTCTGCATCTCTGGGCTTACTGATCGTCCTGTGGTTGCTCATCTTCCCAGTGCATAGGAAGGACCTTGCAGGCAGTGGTTGAACACTGGAGCCTGCCTGGTCCCAGTGTGACAACAGATGCAGTGATGCTTGATTTCCTGTAAGCTCTCCTGGACACTGTTGCTCTTCTGCTTTCTGCTCATCTAGTCTGCATATGGGGCTCCCACCCTTCTTCCCCCTTAACCATGGGACTGTTTGTTCTCCATGGGATCTGATGGGATCTGTAGCTGTGTGTTCAGCCCTACTCTGCGTAACACTGTGCTTTTCTATTTCCTGCCACAGTTGTCGCTGTGATAGTCAGAGGTGGCCCTGGGGAGGGGAAAAAAACCCCAAAACAACCCTTTGGAGTTGCTTATCTTGGTCTGGTACCCCAGTCCTCCCCCATCTTTTCTTTATTTACTGGAAATGGCTACAAGGTATTTCTGAAGGCAGTTTTATGTCACGTAGGTTGACTGAGGTGTCTGTCAAAGAGGGAGAGCTGTATGTCATGGCAAGTGCTAGGCTGATGGCAGGGGGTAACTTTTAGGGTTGGTGCAGAAACATCTGGGTAAATAGGAGGGGAAAAAGTTTATAGAGTGGAAATGGCCTTAAGTCAGCGTGTGTTCACTTGGAAGGAGCTTGAAGCACTGCAGAGCAAGCGGAGGAAGACTCAGCTGTCGCTGTGCCAATTAACTGGGCAACTGCCATGTTGAGTAAGACTTCTGCAGTCTGAGAGCTGGAAGTAGAATGAAAGTAGAGCTGGGTGTTGGAGAGGGAGGTTGTTTACTGCTGCTCTTAGAGATGCTGAGGATTGTGGCTCAGTGTTTCTCTGCGTTGGGTTGCAGTTCAAGGGAAGGGGAGCAGGGGGGTGCAGGGTGGTGGTTTGGTTTTAAGAATTTAGTGCCAATGTTACCAGGTCTCCAGATGGATGAGTAGCGTGGCTGCCCAGCCTGCCCTCCTGCGCAGGGCTGAAGCTGGGGATGGCTGGTTCCTGGCTGCGGGGGGAAGGAACAGTGAGGGAAGCCAGAGTGGGGCAAACTGGGCATGTTAGCTCTTGGCCCTGGGAGATTTTAAGATGCTGAAGGTACCCAACTGGAAGTAAACTCTGGTCTCTGATGTCTGTGTTTCATTGTAGCGCAGACAGGCTCATGTTGGCAACAAAAGGCAGTAACACAGTGTAATCAGATGTTCGGTGTGTAAGTGGTTTTGGGCAGACTATCTCTTTTTTTTTCTTTCTCTGCCCCTTGCACCGGGGTGAGTCATCTGTACCTCCCCTCCCCCACCCCCTCCTTCTGACTTCCCCCAGGGGGTCAGCAGGCATGATGGGCAAAGGGTCACATTGTTGGGAAAACGGGCAATCCCAGTGTAAGTTGCAGTATTCCTGAAAGATCCGCTTCACGCCAGTCAGAGCACTGGGCATGTGTCAGGAACTGATGTGTAGCAGATGTCAGGCACTGGTGTCTGTGACGATGTAATAAAGCAGCAGAGTAGGAAAGACAAACAGTGACACTCCTTGATGTGACGCTTGGCATTTAAATCTTCAGGTGCAACAGCGGGTAACACCTCTCCTGTTCAGGCATCTAGATTGTAAGCTGTGAAGGGCAGGCCTCTGTCAAGTGTCTCTGTACACTATGGTGCTATCTTCAATAAATGACATCCTCAGTTTAAAAAACACTTCTGGGTGTAACGGCTGTGATGTACAACGGGCTGTTGGTCAGAGCAGGCTGCAGAAAGAACTGGTGTTGGTCTCTGCTGGGCAAGCAGCAGGCCTCAGTTCCAGGCTGGCCCTGTAAGCCACACATGGTCCTGGTCAAAAGCTCCGCAGGGACCTTCTGTGTCTGAGCTGGTAACTCCATTTGGGTCTGGCGCTGCTTCACTGTGGAGTAAACCAGCAAAAGCATCCTCTGAAGTGAATGGCCATGACTGGTAAATAGGACCTTATTTTTCTAACAAGCTACTGTCCTCTTCCCCCAGCACTTGGTGCTACTGGTCAGAATGAGGTGGGTTACGTGCTAGCCTTCTCATTGCAGCGCTGGGAGGCTGTGTGTGTGCTATCAACCTGTTCAGCCAAAAGGTGGGGAGTGTTTTTGTGGGTGTGAAGCACAAGTCCTGTCCTCTTAATTCTCCCACAGCTAAGGTGATGGAGGTGCAAGTCTAGTTTAATGGGCAGGCATCTGCCGGCCAGATCATCAGTAAGGGGTCCTAATTTGAGGCCGTGCTGGTACAGTACTTCCTTTTGTATGGGTTTGTTTCTAACCTAGTTAAGAAGCTGCAGCAGCTCAGTGAAGTTCAGGGCTCAGACTGACCACACACATGCAAGACACAACCCTACCCTACCAAGCGTGCTGTGTAAGACACGACGCTCGCTGCTGTTAGAGCTGGCTGAAGAGAGTGAGAGCACTGCAGAGCCATTTTAAAGAACCTTTTATTAGTAACGCAGGAACAAGAAATTGCATTTCAGTACCACGTAACATAAAAAGGAGCAGAAGACAACCTATTGCCTTTCTGTTAGAGCTGATGCCCCAGTGTACCTGAAGCTGCATGGACGTTACATGCACAGTGACAGCACAGAAGCAGACATCTGAGGGGGAAGGGTTTGTGCTTTACGCCTCTTCAGTGTCCAGAAAAGTGCATCTTCTGTTTGGGGGTTTCTTTTTTCCTTTATTAAAAAAGGGGGCTGGAGGGTGGGGGGGCGGGTTGGGAACCAGCTTTAACAGAAATTCAGCTCAAACACACACTCTTCACCTCTTCGTTGTGCTTTCTAATTCGCAGGGTGCAGAGCTGCCAGCCCCTTCAATAGCCATGCACCTGCTTTAAATGTCGACACCAAGGTTGGGCCTTGGCCTCCACCTGCCCTGTAAGCTGGGCCATGGGAATGCAGCCTCCAGAGGCACACGTCAGCTTAGCTGGTGTGCACTTCCCCCAACATTTGGAAACCATGTTTCTCCTGAAGCTGCATCAACTTATGCCCATGTCCCTTCATTCTGGCTCTAGCAGCCCCTGCAATCCCACGCTGCAGCCTGCAGCCTGTCCTGCAAAGGCCAAAGCGTTGCTGGCTCCCACAGGTAAGCCCTGACCTGACTCTGCCCAGGGACACGTGGGGAGGGCCCAGAGCTTAACGTAAGCACTACAGCTGCAGGGGGGCACCAAGAGAGCGGTTGTTTTCATATGGGATGCTCATAATCTTTTTGCACTTGCAGGTTTTTAATGAAGTTGGTTCATAATCAGGCAGGTCTTTGTCCAGCTGTGACTGCACAGTAAGTGGCCTGGCACCTCTAAAGACTAAAACCATATTTTTTTATTGGCTACAGAAGGGCCGATTCCACATGGCTCCTGCTAGAACTGTTCTACAACATTGTCTTGCCAATGTTTGCAGGCTGCAGCAGCTTCCGGCATGATTTCGGGTCGCAGAGCCCAGCGTCTCTGTCCAGCCAGGCACTGCCACCACTGAACAGCCCAACCAGGAGAAACGGAAGAGTTACCAAATTGGAATTTATTCCAAATGAAGAAGCAAAGCTCCCACTCCCTAAATTTTCCTATGCCTGTTTGGTAGCTATTTAGCTCCATCTTCTGGCTATGCCCTATGGCACGTGCTGAGTGGGGGGCTTCTGTGGTGAAATAAAATCACAAAGCTTCACTCGTCCAAGTGTGGTAAGGTTTTGTCTATGTGGGATTTGGTGCAGCTGGAAGTGCCACTAACTAAAAGCTGAAGGAAACTTGTCAGCTCTGACACTAAGCACTCAGCTCACTGCCAGCACCTCTCAAAATTCGTTAAACAGTTGTAACCACTGCCAGCTCCGGCTCTGCAGATAGGCACCCTGGGGCCAGGAAAAGCTCACAGCTCACATCAGCTCAACTGTGCCAGGAGAGCACCTTGGGGATGCTGAGGAGGCTGGGAGGGCTATGGGCTCCCCCTGCTCTGGACTGCCAGTGCTTGTGGGTGTCGCAGACAGGAGCTGGCACTGGGACTGTCATGCTGGGCTCCACCCAGCTGCCATGAGGACAACGCTCATGAACTTGGGCTTACGTGTCAGGAAAGGGATGCTGTGCCTTTGTGTCTCACAGCAGACAGAGCAAACGCCCCTCGCTCCTGGTTCTACCATGAAATATTCTGGGCAACAGTAATTTCAGGTACCCGCAAAATCTGAAACACAGTAGTAAAAAATCAGACAGAAACAACAAATGGGATCTTTATAGCTGGGCTCAACACTCACAGACATCCTCAGCCTGACCTTAAGATACATACATATGAAAGAAGAAATAAACCAGAGCAGCTCCAAGTTACCCATGTGGAAATAACGATCAAATATTATGGTAACATCAACATAATCCATATGCTGTAGCACCAGAGTGTCCAGTCGCAGCACCGGTCCCTCGTGCCTGTGTGCTGTCGCTGTTTCACAGATGAGCCTGAGCTTTTAAGAAAGACATTCCTAAAAGATGTACAGAGCTGCTGGATGAGGTAAAGCATGAAGGTAGCAGTCAGGAGCCTAAACCTGGAGCTTTTAATTAGTTTTAACCTACGCAGCATGCAGCCAAGTAACTAATCATGGAAGCTGATGCTGAACTTTTGCCTGGGGGAGAAGAGGAGCTGGGCAGAGGAGAGAGAACGACATAATAGTTGTGATAAAACTGTTCTCTCTACTTCTGCTTTCAAAACTAAAACCAATCCTTCAAAAACCTCTCCAAAAGACCACCAGCATTTCTCTCTGCTATTACATGCAGGACAAGCACACCTCAGCTACAGCCCATCAGTGTGGGGAGCAGTGAGACGTTGGGAATTGGCTGGAAATGATCACGATGCGCTGATCACATCACTGGGGTTACACAAGCGCTTTTATTGCTANCAGCCCAGCCAGTGTTCAGCTGCTATTCAATCATCTTCACTAACAATTCTTTGCCAAAAGAAACGGCTGACTGATTTTACAAAACCATAAATGCACCCGAAAAGGGGGGGGGAGAGAGAGAAAGAGCGAGGAAACGTGAGAGCGTGCACAAGAGCGCGCCTTTACCTCTGCTGCCACACGAATGATTAACTCAAGACCAGGGGCTCTATTGGAAAGGCATTTTATTTTCACCAGGTACCACCCTTCCCTGTATAAAGGAAGCAAAGGGGAAGCAGGAGAATCTGTTGAACCCCGTGAGCACTGGTCATCACCACGGCAAAGGCTTCCGCCATCGCCCTCCACAACCAGGCTGACATATAAACCAACAAGACTGATGCTGCCAGGGGCATTTTTAACTCCTTGGGTCTCCTATGATACGTTTAACCAGACCTTGGGCATATTAATAAAGCTAAAATAAAATTAATTTAAAAAATCCTTGGCAGGGGTCTCACTGTGCTAGTCCTGCGTTCTTCTTGATGATAATTCACCCTAAAATGCCTATGGAGTGCAAACTGTATTGGGCTGAAAGCGTTGACTCTATTAATGAAGATAACAGCCAACACACATATATAAATAAGACTCATTTCCTTTTTAAAACATCGTGGGAAAGTCAATTCCCACCGTGTGACTGATGGAGGCTTCCTAAATATTAATAAATATATTACACATATTTACAAGCTTCTGATTTCATCCTCTGACGCTAATGTGAAGTTCAGACCATAACTAGGACATGCTGGGCAGCACCGCGGGGCGCGCAGGCAAGCGGCTGCAGCGGATTCGGGATGCTAGCACAAGCGGTGAGATGGAGAGCTAAAAATAGCCCGCTCCGCAGAGAGCCCGGCAACAGCGCTCCTCCAGGCTGTGCGTGACACACCAGCCCGCTGCCGCTGCTTCTGAGGGGTGAAATGCCAGGGTAGCGCGGAGTAACTGTGGCAGGGAGGCAGGGACGGGAGGGAAGGGGAGGCAGCCCTTCGCACCACCACCACGCTTTCTGGTGCTTGCCACTGGCTGTGTCAGCGGACCAGTGGGGCTTTTTCCCCAGAGAAAAAGGGAGGTATCCAGACCCTGCCCCACGGCAGCTCTGTGCAAGCAGCACCAAGCAGCTTGTACAACTGCCATGTTGCTGTTCAGTGCTTGCTCCCTGCCTGGCACCACAGAGCCTGGCCTGAGCCCAGGGCTGCTGGGCAGTCCGGGATGGCAAAGGTGGATCCTGAGGCTCCACAGCTTCCCCAGGCAGAGCAGGCACAGCTTGTGGGTGGTGCAGGCACACTCCAAGGGCCTCACTGCCCTTTCCACACCCGGGATTTACTTAGTTCTGGATCCGGCCTGCTCTGAAACATCCTAACTCACCCTCCAAGGGGAAGATAGGTGTGTGCTGGATACACTGCACCTTGGTGGCGTGAGGGTGCCAGGGAAGAGGACGGCGAGCAGAGGATCGAGCAGTTGTCACACAGGGCTGAGGCATTTCCAGGAGAAAGTGGTAAGAGCAGCAGGAGGGGAGATTCAAAGCGAGATTTCATGCGTTCCTTTCAGGCTAACGTTCCTGGTGCACTGTGCAGCAAATGCACGGCCTGGTTTTGGCACAGAAACAACAAAAAGTGCTGATGTGACTGAGATCAGGCGACTCCTCCAGCAACAGCAGAACTTCGGAATGGGCCTGTCTGCGCTGCTCAGCTCCTGCAATCCTATCCCTATCCCTATCCCTATCTCACGCCAGCACTCCAGGTGCTTTAACAGGCGCGTTTCCAGAGGTACCGCCAGGAGAGGGCCAGGACAGCTGGCCTGACATGGGACAGCTGAGAGGGAGAGTTTCAGGTTTGCAAAAAAAGCCAAAAAATATTTCAGTGAGCTCGGCCCCTGAGGAAAGCCTCACATCCCAAGGGCGTGTTCAAAGGAAAGTAACGATGGACGAGACCCTGGGAAGGTTTAATGAGACTCTGACACGTGCTTTTCAAATCAAAGCGATAGATACGAGCAGCTGCTCCGCAGGCTGCCATCTAACAGGCAAATAGACTTGGAAGGGGAAGCCTTGTTCCCCCGGGGAAGCTGGAGGCAGCCCGCAATGGGACCACACCGCATGGGAGCTGACCTCCCCTGATGTCCCAGGGCCTGGCACCCTGCCTTACCGGGGCTGGCAGGGCACCCTGCTCGCTCTTGGGCTGTATGACACATGAGATTTGGACAGGAGAATCTGTTTTGCTTAACACACCTTTAAGGTCACGTCATGGAAATCCAGTTCCAGCTACTTTGGAGCAGTTCTGAGGTATCTCTCATTAATCTGAAGTATAGAAATGTTAATAAATAGATCTGAAACTTCTCTGCTATGTCATTCTATTATACACTGCTATATAGATATTAAATATGCCTCAGGGTATTAAAAAATTTATGAAAAAGTTACAGTAGTTGATTTTCAAGTATTAATAACTTGGCTATGTTAGATTGTTTTTAAATACCAAAATTATCTGGCTCCAAATTATTGACTAAGCTCTGGCTATGCCTGAATTAAAAAGAAAAATAAAAAGAAAAAAAAAAGGTATTCTGAATATAAAAAAAAAGTGCAAAAAAGCATGAGATGTCAGTTAACATTGTAACGTCGTTGGATCTTCTAAAACAACTAGTCTAGCACTCCTTAATGAGTGAGTTAAAAAGGGGAAAAGAATAAAAACAGATTGAAGAGAAAAAAAGAGAAAGATTGCTCCCAATCTGAGACAGCTCTGTCCCAAATTTCAGCAGAACACAATTTTTCTGAGCCAAGTTACAAACCCCAGAAAAAATGGGGTTGTGAGTGGATATGCTGTCAGACATAACTATAGCAGGATCTGTGTGCTCCATTATAATACAAATGTACACCTTCCCCACCGTTCCTCTGAGTAACCGCGAGAACAACTTTACAGGTAATTCAGTTAAAATTAGAAGCCTCCCTTATTTCCCATCCACCCCATAAACTGTACAGCTGTCTGCTACTAAAAGTCACTGCTACTAGTAGTCATCATCATCATACATTCGAGACAGAGAGTAAACTACTAAAACCTGCTCAGGAGACACTTGGAAGTACGCTAAGGCTTAAGAAGTACAGCAGCTCAGGGGAATGGCCAACCGCATGGGCCAACAGCTTCATCGTCGTCACGTGTTTTGCCCTAGGACACAGGCATGGTAGTGCTGAACCCTGACCTCAGAGCAACCCAGACAGTTCAGAGGGAGAGAGATGGTTTTGACCACGGTCGCTCACACTGGGGTGTGCGATAGGAGCCTTCGCTGTTCCGACCGGGCTGTGAGCATTACGAGGGTGGTGACGCTGCTCTGACGCACCGCTTGCCGCTGCGCTGACACCGACACTCTGTTAGATGGGGTTCTCCACTAAACGCGCTCTCAGCTCATCTCCTCAAGAATGATTCAAAGGATGGTTAAAAACAGACTGAAAGCAAGAAAAGGCTTTCTAGTTTCCACGTGCACGTACGAGAGAGGCGACGACTTCGCACTACTGATTGGCTTCCGGCGCGAGCGGCTGAGCCGCCGCGCATCGTTCCGTACAGATCCCAACCCAGCCCTCCCTGCCTCTGGGAGCCATGGGAGCAGGAAACCCCGTGATCGCCTGTCAATTCAAGCCAGTCAAGTGAAACAAAGCAAGGGGATGATAATCTGGCTTCGGTGGCCTTGCTCATGGACGATGACCTCATGAAGACGGAAGCAAAGGAAAAGGCACGAGGCTCAGATCTCGTTGATAGTCCTTTCGGAGGGGCAGTACTCAGAGGTTCCTGGTGATGACATGTAGAAGGACTGCGTTTTCCTTTTTAACCTGGCTCGCTTGTTGGCCAGAGAGAGGCTGCGCCGGCTGGAATTGATGATTTCTGAAATGAACTTCTTGCAGTCCACGCACACTTCCATCGTGCTCCAGTCCTCCATTAGCTCTTTGGGAAACTCTTCGTGGGACTTATCCACGGATTTGGACCTTGAGGTCAACCTGAAAGGCAAAGGAGCAGGACCTGTCACATTATTTACCAGCACGGCAGAGGGCGCCCGAGGGACACCTTCAGGAAACAACACATCACTATGCTCTTGCTGTAAATCTTCCCTTCTCCTGTGGAAAAAATGTCACCTGGAGACCAAACACCAGAGAGGACAGCTCCTGACTGGTTCCACAAGACTGTGGGGTCGCTAACTGAGGGTATGTGTAGCATTAACCTTGGCAAAACCAACCTGACTAATAACTATAAATAGATGGTGTGTTTGGCTAATTTCAGGCAGCATCACAGCACTAGTGATTTATGCAGAGGGTTGACACTGTAGATCCCCTCAAAAAGGAGCATTAATTTTCTATTTAGTTTCTCAGAGTAGCTGTGACAACCATCCGTGTGTAAAGTATACAACCAGTAGATAACGTGACAATATCAAAGTAAAAAATAGTAATAAACAAAAAAAAGTGAAAATTAGAACTATTGGGGGAAAAAAAAAGATCAGTCACCAGTGAGTGACTCTGGCCTGAGAGGTTTCTCTCTGCAGGTCTGTTCACACCACAAACAGACATACTCAGGATATTTTTGCAGAGATGCTACAGAAATAGAGCTGTCCCAAACTCGGGCCATTTTCACCTGTGACGTGAAAAAGGCTTGAGAGATGCTGTTAGTATTCTTATTTCTGTAAATCAAAGCAAGGAGTGGCAGACACATGGATTTTCAGGCTTCAGAAAAGTTAGCACAGGCTTCAGAAATACTGACAACTACCAAACATCAGCTTATTGATAACTCAATACACAGAATCACAGAATCGTAGGGGTTGGAAGGGACCTCCAGAGATCATCAAGTCCAAACCCCCTGCCAAAGCAGCTCCCCAGCTCATATTGCACAGGGAGGCGTCCAGACGGGTCTTGAATATCTCCAGAGAAGGAGACTCCACCACCCCCCTGGGCAGCCTGTGCCAGGGCTCTGTCACCCTCACTGGGAAAAAGTTCTTCCCCATGTTGGTGCGGAACTTCCTGTGCTCCAACTTGCAGCCATTGCCCCTTGTCCTGTCCCCACAGACCACTGAAAAGGGGCTGGCCAATTCCCCCTGCATCCCATGTCTAAGATATTTATAAACACTAATTAGGTCCCCCCTAAGTCTTCTTTTTTCCAGACTGAACAGTCCCAGCTCTCTCAGCCTGTCCTCATAGGGAAGATGTTCCAGGCCCTTAATCATCTTCATAGCCCTTCTCTGGACTCTCTCCAGGAGGTCCCTGTCTTTTTTATACCAGGGAGCCCAGAACTGGACACAGTACTCCAGGTGGGGCCTGACCAGGGCAGAGTAGAGGGGGAGGAAGCATTTCCGACAGAGAGACGTGAGTTAGGGTGGCATCTCACCTGGACATGCTCCGCAGCGATCGGTGGTGACTGGTAGAGGGTTTCTCTGGCCTCATAAAGCTTTCTCCTCTTTGCAGGGTCGAAGGTCCCAGCGAGAAGATGGGGAGAGTAGAATATGGCTTTGATGGCAACCGCATCTGTGGAGAAGAACGGAGGGAACGTGCAGCATCATTACAAAGAGTCCAGCTTTTGAGAAAGGATCTAACTGCAGGTTTACTTACCTTTTTACAACACTGTGAACATACAGGCCTGTGTAAGAAAGCAAGAGCATGAGTCACTTCACTGAGAAAAATTACATTTCAATCAAGAACAAGGGATGTTTTCACGAGTTGGAACCCTCTCCCCATCCGCCCCTTAAACAAACATTTTTATTATTAAAGCTTCTTCCATGTAATAACTTCAGTCAGGACATGAAGTCAAAAGCAAAGAGAAATGCTAAACAAGGACTACAGCTAAATTAAAAAATACCAAAAAGAGAGAGAAAAAGCTGGTTTTCCTCTAAAGAGACGTCCTTTGGTAAGTGACACAAGTTGTCAGTGACACCACAGATCCACAGACTCCCTCACAGTTCCATTTTAAATTTTCATTTTGACTGCAAATAATTCCTTTTCCCTCCACCCCCTTCCTCCCCCCCCCCCCCAAAAAAAAAAAAAAATGCAGAAGGTAAAAAGGCAAAGTGCCTTGAAATGTTTTCCCCAACTGAGATTCTGGAGCTGGTGATGGCCTGAGTAAATTCTATCTCACTTTCCCATGAGCATAAAAGAACGAATGAGCGTTTCTCTCACTCTTAGCCAGGGTTTCCATCCAAGGAAGCAATTCTGTCACTTAGGAAGGAACTGGATTTGTATAAACAGTTTTAACATTGGCTGTTGCAGAAATAAAAATGAGCAACGGGATGCAGCAGAAACCTTTGAGGGCTTCTAAGATACAACTCAGTGTTTTCCCCTCTGAAATAGTTTATTAGCAGATATTAAATATTTACCTCTTACAGAACTGACAAGTGTAAGACCAGGTAAAGAAAGAAAACCTTCTCGTTCGACAGCAAAAGCAGAGCTGAAAGAAGAACAGAGGAGTCCACAACGTTAGGCACAGTCCTGCCCAGTAATGACTTAGCAATGCTAACTTAGCAGTTGCTATCAACAAGACCAGAGTTGCAGTGCTACATCCAGTACTGGTACCCATACTTCCAAAATGATATTAAAGAACAGTCCAGAATTCTATCTTCATCTATGTTGAAATACTCCTTTATTTTTTTAATCTAAATTAATTTTTTGCCAGTTAATTATTACCTTCTTTTTACTCCTCCCTCACTGATGCTTATATCTCTGGTACACAAAAGAAGCAACAGCCAAGGAAGAGCCACAGCAGTAAGGACAGGGAACTGTTCCAACTGAAGCACTTAAGAACAATTGGGCGTAAATTCAGCCATGAATACAGGTAGGGAACAGTTCCCGACCATCTGGGTCAGGCTTCAGGACACACAGTTTTTGGCTGTGATAACATCCAATGGATTTTCTTCCAATCCTACAGTCTTGAAAACTAGAGGAGGTGCAGGACAGAGCTATTGCAGCTCTCTTACTTCAGGTAAATCTGCTTTACAGTGGGATAATAAACCCCATCTATTTAGTTTATTGAAAGGAGGGAGGGATTGCAGCTTAAGAACATTCCTAGGAAGGAAAGGCATGGAACAATGAAAAGCTTTGCAGACAAACAAAAGATGACACACTGAGGTCCAGAGACTCAAGTGAGGCTAGATAAATTTGGTTAGGAATATAAGTGAGCAATTATTAATATGGGGTAAATCAAAGCATCGACCTACTTTGAGATTGGATAAAAGCTCATTATTAAGCTTTATGTATCATGACAATTGGCATCAGCTGAGTAATGAATGACATTTTGATTCTCATTCCTCTGCCTAAAACGTATGAAATTTTAAAATTAAATCTGCATACTAGACACAGGTAGGCCTGTGGGTAAAATACACTCTGAAATCAAAATACACTTATTGGAGGTGTTCAAGAAGAGCAGGTCAAAAGCAGGGAAAAAAACCACCGCTGCTTCCACTTCCCACCCACAGTTTACAGAAAAAAAGGCATGAGTTAATGGGTTCTCTAACATGAAAGGTCTTTCTGGGGGTCACATGTTGCCTGAATTCTCTGCAGGCTGTCATTCCCTTGTTGCTGGATAGCAAGGATTCATATGAAAAACTGTGTGTAGTTCCCTACTGCTGTCTGTAATGTGACTTTCTGGGGCTGAAACGTTAAGCAGCCCTGCCAAGTCACAGGGCAGAAACCTCTCTGGTCAGTGAGGATCAATACATCCGTGCAGAGAATCATAGAATCATAGAATGGTCTGGGTTGGAAGGGACCCCAAGGATCATAGAGCTCCAACCCCCCTGCCACAGGCAGGGCCACCACCCTCCAGGCCTGGATCTACACAAGGTTGCCCATGGTCCCATCCAACCTGGCCTTGAACACCTCCAGGGTAACGCTCTTGGCAACTGCAAACGTGGCTGCAGCTTCACAGACAATCTAAACAAATAAGGCATTTCCATGAAATGGAGTAATTCAAGGAAGCTGACCCCTGTGTCAAACATTTTGGGGGATGTCTGGTGGGTCTCTCTTCTTTCTCTCCAATACAGGGTAAGAAACGTGGAAATTAGGAGGCTTGTGAGACCAGCCTCCTCCAATAAGCTTCAGAGCCTCTGCTGAGCCAGCCCTACCTTTCCTTTCTTGAGAGCTGTGTAGACATCTTTATACTGCTGATACTTTTCCAGCTCCGCCTTCACCAGCACCTGACGGATGTGCATGACCTCCTCCACCGTCAGAGCCAGACATTCCACTGGGTAACAGAACTCCTCCTGGAAGCCAAAAACCTGTATTACTTCAAAGCCAAATAGCTCCTTCCAGATTTCAACCTAGACAACCAGTCACCTGGTTAGTAACTCCAGAAATAGAGGGTTTCTCCCTTCAAACTGGAATAGCCACTGGCTATTCATGGGCATCACAGGAGTTCCAAACCATCGGAGACTGCGTGTGATCTACATGAGCCTCCACAACAATGGCAGCTTTCTTCATCTTTCCCCCTCAAGCCACTTGACCCATCTCTCTCTGTTTGTCTCTTTATGATGAAGATTTGGTTCAAACCAATTGATGTTCAGGTTTATAATTTGCAAGTGACAAGGTAATTTGTCAGGTGGCATTACTTCTGACTACGCTGTTTGAAGACACACAATTTCTCTGAGACTTTGTGATGCCCAGAATGGCCAAGGAAAGTTGTTAGTAGCCCGTTCTAGCAGAAATTTTTATTCAGTGGTACCACATCTTGGTGCTCACGTGATCAGAATCCCACCAAGACTACAAAAAGTTAGGTCAGATCAGGCAGAAGAGTTTTCCTTTCTGCCCCAGAAAAGCAACAGCAGCAATTGCAGTTTTACAGGATAATCTTCAAATACAAAGCAGGAGAACTGGTTACCTAATGTTGTGTTATTAACAGCAGATACTCAGAGACCAACAGCACAAATTTCCACCTACAGAATTTTGCATCTGTCCTGCCTGACAGCATTCAGGAGAACACTGAGTAGAAAACTCCTCAATTTGGTACCAGAGAATAAAAAGCACCAACCCAATTTGTAATCCAGCCCTGTAGTTGATTATACATTTCCAACAGAAAGACAGAAACCTCTGTGGGAACTCCCATTGCTTTAATGCTTCGTGAACCTTTTCAGTCAGGCCGGAGGGGCCGCTGTGAGGTAACGACAATGACATGTCATGCTCTCTGAATGGAAATTTCTCTGGCAAATACAAAGAGGGGGCTGACAGTTTGGAGATCTCCTTTACAAATGGGAGCCATGAATCGGATTAGTAGTGAAATGCTCTGTTTCCACGTACTCAGAGGTCTGTTCTGTCTTTCCATCAGATTCTAAAGAAAATCTTTCTACGTTGCAGACCTGGCAAACATTAGCATTTAGGAACCACCACATTTTTTAAAAACTGTTGTCTTACCTATCTAGAAAGGGAACACAAAGAAACTTCACTCTGTTTAAGGTACCCCACAAAAGACTAGAATTGAGTTAACTTTGTTAGATTTGCCAGCTCAACTTTTGGGGTAGATAGAGAATCACTGCTTTTTCTGGAAAGAACAACCTACATCAAAAGCAACTGCAATTTGCTCTGAGGTGTAAAACTGCACAGCCAAAACAAAGTAACTTCTGATCCTTACGAGCAACTTTACAGCTAACCAGCAGCTCTCTCTCAGCGTTTCGTTCTGGGTTCTTCCCATAGCAACTGCCTGGCTACGGAGAAGGCAGGGCTGAAGGCTGGGGTGAGGCGGGAGAGGAAGTGGGTGGGAAAGCGTGATGCACACAATGCCAGCAAAAAAAGCCCTCAAGCCTGCATCGTGGGAGACTGAGAGAAACTGTCCGAGGTGAATGAGGCTGACTGAATGCTTGTAATCAATCAGAGCTTTAAGGCCTTTAGAAATAGGTTTCTTACTTGAAGCTCTTCATTCCCCCTCACGAACGCCCAATTCCTTTAATTTACAGGACGGTGACGTCAGGGAATGCTGCTCCTTTGAAGGAAGTCTGCGGGTCTGCTATAGGTGTAGAGCAGGTACTAGGGGAATAGTGTGGGCCTGTTGTCGTACCAATCGCAAATGATTATCGCTAAAGCACATAGAAAGAGCTAGCAGGCAACAGGGCAAACAGAAAATGTTCACATGTTTAAATGCTAATGTTTTAATTCCAGAGGTTACACAAGGACAACAAAATGTTAATGCAACATTAAATGATAGATAAATATTATGCTGATTTCAGAAAACGGCTCGATTATTTTTTTCCCCCTTTTTTGGAACAGAAATAAGTAGAGGAGAAAATCTCTTTTGTTTCGACACCAGCTCTAAGGCACTGAAATTAATTAAAATTACACTAAGCTCTGACTAAACTTCATTACACAATGATGTTTTGGAGTTATTGCTCAAACTCCCAGCAATAATCTGCACCCGAGTGAGGCAGCTCCAAGTGAGAGAGCTTCAGCTCTCTGCACCGCTCGGCATCCGACACAACAGGCTGAAGACAAACATGTGGGTTGAATGGTCTTCCTTTTCCAGAATTGTACTCCATACTCATTTTAATCTTAAAAACAAAGTCTGCATTCTTATTTTTAATGGGAAAATACATCTTCCTGAAAAAAACACTATTTTGAACTGGAAGTTTCCATGTTCCTCAGTGGAACTGGCTTAGCACACCGACGGTGCAATACTATTCTATACACCGCAATAGCTTAAGGTCTATCTGTGGGATTTTCCTTTAACTCAGGGAAAGCAGGTAGCAAGAACTACACATCTGTCATGTGAAATAAAGTGCTCTGTAGGTCACTCTCAGCATACGTGCATCTAATTGGTCCTTATCACTAACAGCACATTTTTGCACTAATATATTCTTCGTAAAACTTTAATTAAAGGATGTCACTGGGCATTTAAATGAGTCACTTTAGAAAACTGCACTATGAACAAGTGTCGGATTGGTCTCTAAATTCTGCGATTCACAGTTAGTCAAGCACTCTACACTCTTGCTGCTTTTGCAGACTACAAGTTTCTGAGTCTTCAGCTGGGTATCTCAACTATAAACTCTCCTGCAACAGGCTTCACACTTTCACTTATTGGTAGGGACAAGAAAAAGAAGGAAAAAATTAAATTACTCATGTTCAATTCTACATAGGGATACATGAATTAGTTTTTCTTTTCAGTGGTTTTGCCTTCCAAGGTGCACAGTTATTTGCTATTCTGCAAGTTCTGATATATCAGTGTGCTGAGGACCAAAACAGTATGTAGGTTTTCAAGTAAAACAGATTGCAAATGCCCTTCCATTCTACATAGTGTATCTTGTTTGAAACATAAAACCTTATTCTTTTCGACAGAGTCCAAGGATTACAATAGTTTTTCTGGATTTTTGCTGCAGGATCTTCATGTGCTGTAACATTTAATGTCTGTCCCATTGATAATCCTGTGATGTTGCATTTTTAGTTTGCTGTCCTTTCAGAACTGATTTCTTTTCCCTGTGAGGTGATTGAAGACACACAGATATCCTACACACATCAAAATCAATGTCAATCAGGTGCAATGTCCCAGCCTAAGCTTTAATTCTTGCCACAGCTTAGGAAGTGCTCCCCTAGGAGGGAACATGCTGGTGAAGGTGATTTCCAAAGCCAGCAAAAAGAGGCAAACCTTTGCGGGTTTCCACCTGCTGGCAAAAGCTCTCTCACAGAGATAGTACATAGCCCCTGCCACCCCACACATGGCTGCTTCAACGGGATGAGAGCTGAGCAGAGAAGCTGTTTGCATAGTTGAAAAAAGTGGTCTGAAAGTCATCCTTGGAAATAAACTGGTTATCCTAGGAACCTGAACAACAGATAGGAAGCAGAGAAGCGGATGCTGTGTATAAATGAAACCATTAGCTTTGGTCCTCTGGGTCATGAAAAAAAAAATAACCATGATGATGATGATGATAATAATGATTATAAAAGCAAACAGTCTACAAAGGCATATGTACATCTCAGGACACTGGCTTCATCTCACTGATTAAGCACCAAGTCAGCTTAGCACAGCAAGCACATTGCCAGGACTGAACCCCTACAGAATCACCGTGCTGCCCTGCCTTTCCATGTAGCACTGGCAGGGAGACACATCAACAGGCCTACTTATGTTTGGCATTTTTCCAAGCCTGTTTTCCCCTCCCCACCTCCTTAGATGTAACTCTGATGAGACGCCAGTTCACAAACCCATCGTTAGTATGCAAGACAGACCGATTCCTCACTAATCCTGCTAAGAGACTGTAGCAAACCCCTGCCCTTTCACTGGCACTGGGGGCTATTTACTGACGAGGTCTCTTTCACCTTGAAGAGAAACTGCGGCCACAGGAGCACGTGCTAAGAAACGAGGCTCCATCAGTCCTGGAGGAAGGGATGAAGAAGCGTGAAGTCAAATAAAAAGCAAATGATATTCCGGAAGCACTTATGGAGAAGGGCTCACTGCAGGAACGGCAGTGTTACGTGTGCAGCACCCGACGCAGCCGCTGAAAGAAGCCGGCATCTCTCTGGGGAAGGAAAGACTCGCAGTAAGCCAACTGGGCGGGGGTGCCAGCGTATCAGAAACCATCTACGGAAAACTAAACCCAAAAGTACCGTGGGAGCTGCCTGTGACACCCTAGAGGGCACTATTGTCAAGTTAAAGAATCGGCTCTCTAGGCACTGAATAAAATAGGTTCTTATTAACAGAACATCATTTCACTACTGATTTTCCTTCTTTCTCACTTCATAGCCAAAACCAAGCTAGGTGACAGTGCTCTGAAGATTAAGGAAAACAAAAAAATAAATCAAAAACCCTAAGCACAAAAGAAACTGGTAAAAAACCTTTCCCATGTGTTTCCACATTAGCCTGACTTACCTAATGTCTTTTTTCCTCTAGTATTTTCGAGGGGGAGTAGAATAACTGAATGAGTTTTTCTGCAATTGCTTTGTTCTGTTCTGTGTGTATCTTTCTAGGCATAGGTCAGTGAACAGACTGACAGAAGGAAAATCCAGATACAGTCAGAAGGTCGTGTTAAGAACTTGGTTGACCTATTTAAAAGAATGGCTTCATATATAAGATTTTTAAGTCGCATGATCCCTTCAAATACATGATACGAGATCAGCATTATGACGTAACATAGACTAAAAGTGTGATAGGGCAAGGGCCTCAATATAACATATGATGCTTTCTCCCCTTCTCCCTTTAAACAATGTATCTAAATGACTCCTGGCCTATCAGAAAATAAAGCTTGTGCTTCCACATACAGTGAGTGGACAGCAGGTGATGACAGGACAATCCATTATATGTGATAGTGTCTTCAGATGTATGCTGAAGGAACCTGCCAGCTTGGTTCTGCTGCAGTATGTTCTGCTCCAAGTTCACTTTGGCAAAAGAAGTCTACTTGTGCATTTATCACTATGGTACTACCTGACCGTCACCTGCAACGAGAAACTACCTTCTATGTGGAAGGATATAAAAAACAAAATCCAGCAGACCCTCTGAAAAGGAGGAAGCGTGTTGTGGGAGTATTTGGACATTGTTTTTCTTGTTACTGTTCAGCTTTATCATCTAATAGGTTTGGATCCTGGCCACCATCTCTTGGGCAAAAAGGAACACTCCTCAAAGCCTCCTAACACCACTGCACTAGAAGATGGGGTGAGCAAATATTCCCTTCTTTCCAGAACTAGGATGTGTTTATCGATTTCTCTATTCACCAGCACCTCATGGGGCATGCTTTGAAACCCTGCTGGTAGGAAAAGAGATGAAGAACATATCCTGCATGAAATTACAAAGCACTAATCAGTATGTCAGCATAAAAGAACCAGGATTTCATACCCTTTGCTGTTTATACTCTGTTGGAAAACACCTCTCAATTAAAGCTAATTGATCAAACGTACTGTACTTTCTTTTCAAGCAGTGCTACAGGTTTTTGCCTCAGTAACTTCAACAAAGTAACACAGACAAACCTTGATTTGGATTACTGAAAGAGCTTTCACGTGTATAAACATTACTGCACGAGTTATTAAAGAAAAGAAACTGTTCCATTCATTCAGCCATTAACTAAAATACTTCAAACAACTCAAAAATTCCCCCAAATCCCAAAATGGATTCACTGCTTTGGAACTGTCTCTATGCAAATGGAAAAATCAGTAGGGTGAAGTTCATCTGCTTTGGTAACATTCTGAAATAAAATAAGGCACGTGGCTTTACTCAGAGTCCTAATCAAAATGCAAATGTTTTCTGAGGCACCTGTACCTGGGATTTTTGATAAATATGCTAGAGAGACAAAGTTCAAATCTTGATTGATAGATTTCAAAACGTCTTTAGTAGCCAAGGGCTGTTTCTGAACTGAGGAGTTTCCTTTGAGTCAAGTTCTAATCACACTGAAGCCAAGTTTTAATTTTCATTATACTCTTAGCATGCCTCTTTTTCTCTCTCCTACCACCCACTCCACTTACAAGTGATCTGGAGCTCTGTTTTGAAGGTGGTAGGAACTGTCTCACATTGGTTGGTGTTTCCTTTTCAATGGAGTGTCGTCTCTGAGGTGGCTGCCGTCTCTCAGGCTGTGGTGTAGATGATATGGGCAAGAACTTTGGAGGCACTGAAGATTCAACCAGGATGAAAACATTAGTTCTTGTAAGACAGACTGTTGGATAACATCACACACTACTTAAAGCAGCCACTGATTTGCTAGAATTCTCACTATTGGTGGCTGAAGTTACACATCCATACTCAGATCATCTTCAATGCAGATAGCACATTCATCACATTTTCCAGATTGAGACAAAAGGAATACTAGAAAATGCAGGTGTGCTACTGTCCAGTTACTGTTGTATATAAACTCAGTGTTTCAGGGTATAGGCTTATTCTACTTACTTCACCATTGTGCACAGAATATATATACACAGATCACATGTTTCATTACAAAACCTTTCTAGTGAAACTGAAAAGCTTTGAAATAAGTGAAACATACTGTTGCACAGTACAGCCTACCAGAACTGTGCCTGAAAAAATCCAGAACCTATCATCCTCCCTTGCCAGTAAGAGCTCATGAAAAATACTGCTGATGGCCATGTGCCTTTTGAACACGTATATTCACTGCCACGGTGATAGAGGTGCAGGAAACATTTAACTCGGTCTTAGGTTAGAGCTAAGCCACCCCTCCTTCACTTGAGACTTCCTCTACATCAAATTCAAGTATGAATCCACCTTCTGTAGTGCAGGCTAATGCTGTCCAGCTGTTAATCACATCTGACCTATTCAGCAGGTTCTAGGGTTCAGCTGTAGAGATTTATTGCATTAGCAACACTCAGCTCCAGCTTTCTATAAAAAGGTCATTGAAGAGAAGACAACACAAGTGTGTAAAAGCAGCCACTGGGCTGTCTCATCGAAACTCACTCTTTCTGCTGCTGGTGCCTTCTTGAGAGGGGTCTTCTGCTTGTGAGGGGGAGATGCTGCTGCTACTTGCTGATTTGTGCACCGATTCCTCCTGTGTGGCAAGAGGAAAAGAAACAGAATCCCTCAGGGATTGTTTTTCCTTCTCTTACTACTTAGCACACAGAAATCACAAGCTATCAAAGGTGTTTGGCACCATTCAAACACTCAAAACCCTGGACATCCGAGAAAAACATTGGCTGAACACAGTAAACAGAATTTTCAACACTTGATTTTGGAAACTGGAGTAAATGGTTGGAATTCAGTGTATTTCAGTATTGTGTGAAGGAAGATTAGAAGAGGTGCATGAATCCATTGGAACCTGTTAATCTTCATTCCATATTCTAGGATTTCTAAGGATTTCCAGCAACAAGAGATACATTAGTTCAATGTTTCTCTTTCACACTAACAAGGAATCAGCACATGGGCTTCTCTGGTCTCCAGAAGAATGAGACCCACTCACATAAGCAACTCAGGTAAAGACAAATTAACCTGATCTCTACTGCACTGTTCTCTAATCCCCCATGTTGGTGTGCTTCTCCTTTATTCTGTATGTAAAAGAAATCCCATTCATTATAGAAACATGTTTCATCACAACAGCCAAGGGCAATTCCTGCAAGATGAATGAAAGTGAAATGGTCTCTGTCTAATGCCCTTCAGGTATCTAAAAGCATTATGCCACCCAAATTATTAAATCTTTTGCTTTCACCTAAAACCTCTGTCTTCAGCCACCAGGTACGGGCAAGATCCAGATCATCACAGGATCCTCCCAAAGGACCAGAGTTGAAGATCTGAGTGTGAATGCTCTTTAGCTCTAATGTGGATGCTTTTAAGCAAGCAGACTTAGATTAAGTTGTCAAGATTTACGGATCAAACAAGTGACCTGCCCTAAAATCCAACGAGTGGCTGAGCCTCTCTCTCCCAGATTCCCTTAGTTATGTGAATCTCAAGAAGGAAAACCTCCAGCGGCTCACAGATTGCCTTCTTTGGTAACAGCAGGTCAGAAAAGCAAAGCTGGCAGGATCACCTCAATGAGCACCATGCATCACAGGACAGGGGCCTCTATAAATTCCCATCAGGTGACCCATACTTTATGCTCAGTCCAAAGATACTCAGTGTACAGGAGGACACTGTGATGTATACTGTTCCCACATTTATACTGCAACACAGTGTTGTGCAAAAGGACTCAAACCAGCTTGTATCACAAAACAATACATTCACTTCAATGTATCAAAGAGCGATCCCACAGAACAGTTGCGTTGGAAAGCTTGTAGAGAAGTCTGAGCACAGCACATTTAGCTACATCAGCTGTTTTACTTCCAGAAATCAGTACAGTTCAGTGACTGAGCTAGCTCAGATAGCTTTGCATGTCACTGCTTCATGCCACAAGGTTGCCTTAAAAGACCACTGGAGAACTTGCAAGGCACTCGGATGCGCTGTTCCGCATCCTGTCACACACAGGGGTGTGTGACACACACAGGGGTGTGACAGTGTTCACAAGTTGAGAGCTGAACATTTGTATTTTGTGAATAAGAATTACCCCAGTACAAAGGGAACTACTAAACTTTTCACTTTGTAGAAGTCAGACTCTTCTGAGTGGAAGCTTATTTTCCCATTGCCAGAGAAGCTAACAAGCTAAGGTGAAGAACTAAGTAAGCTGTCAATTAAAAATCCGTAATGATGGTGCTCTGCTGCTTGCTTTTATGAATTAAGAGCAGCCAAGGCTTCAAGGAGGGCTTTTTAAGGAGCAGGCAGGGAACAGCTTTATCTGAAGCACAGTCCAAATAATCCTTGCTCTTAGAGAAGCCTCTTCTTCTGTGGTACACTACCTACTCCTGACCAAAAAATGGTAGGCTTTTTTTGAGAATTAAATTTTCTGTAGGAACTCCTGATGACCCATTGTGTGAATTTCTTCCTATCAATACTGTAAATGTTGACTACTCTGGGTAGACTATCTGACACTTTACATTTGAAGTTGGATAAACCCAACATCTGTGACTGCATGCTACTCCACAGAGCATTGAACAATCAGAATTTTACGTGTAGAGATAAAGATGCAGCTTTAAAGGCTTCACCTTAAGACATCTGAATACGTTACCAACATGATTTTTGTCTGGATAGGAAGATACCATTTTTAAACCTGTATCAAAAATCACTATTAGATTGCTACCTCTCTTAGCCACATGAGGAAAATGGCACTTCCTGCTTCCCCCTGGAAACTGTGATTTTAGTGGCAATGCAGAAAAAAACAAGGACAAGAAGTAGGATTGGTTTGTATAATATCCATCCTTGCTAGCAAATGGGCATAGGGCTGTATCAGACCTTCCCTGTCACCTCTGGCTGGCAACACTGCGTGTTGGGGCGTAGTCCGCATCGCAACACAGCTGAGAGAAGAACAAAGGGAATGCAGGGGGAGAAAATGCGTCTGCATCACAGCTCATTTGGAGGTCCACTGCTCAGTAGTGCAGACATTTGCAGCCTGTAATTTAGGGCATAACACAGCCTTAATTAAACTCCCAGTGAGTAACTCCAAATAGGTTAAACCCAATTCAAATTGCAGGCAAAGAGGTGGCCGACTCATCTACAGGCAACCAGGATAACACATCCGCTCTTCTGCGTGTTACATGCAAAGGGAAAGCCAGGAAAGAACGCCGGCGTTTTGACAGAGCAACCTTCACTTTTTCAAATGCTCTGTGTCCCACCCTCTTTGTCAGTTTGGAAAACTTCACCCCAACTCCCTTCAGTTTATTTATGCTACTTTAGCACTGTTCCTGAGCCCAAACCAGTATTCTGCTGAGCATCTTAATCATCTTAATTGCTTCACCAGCTATTTCTGTTGACTCAAACCCGTACAGCATCTGTTCGCTGTGACAGCCCAATGTGGCTGATTTATTTGCCATTTGTCACTTGCTGTATATTCCAGAGCTTAGCCTGTGCGACTTTTCTTGCCTACACAGTATTCCCTAATCAACAGCCACAGTGAGACAACTTATTTTTCCATCCTACAAGAGCTGCTTTGTGTTTCCTTTTACAGAATTTTCTTTTATGGATTTCTTCTGTGTGAAATATCACGGTGCATTACCTTCAGGATGCACAGAGCTACGAGCTCGGAAGCTGTAGGTTCAAGATCCAACCCTCATTGACAGGTCTTAATATTCCTGCATCCTCTCAGCTTCATTCATATTAACAAAATGTCATATAGACTCTACTGTAATTTTAAAGACTGCTGAGAGATTTCAGAATACAAATCTCTGCTGCTTTCAGAACAGACGCACCAAATTATGCACCCACACAAGTCACCCATAGGATAACCCCTAATACAAAGCAGGCCAACCTTTCACAGATCAAGAAATTATGCAGAGAGGCAAATTTCTCCCCACATATATTTCTCCCCAGCCTCCTATCTTTCAGCCTAGACACTTTTGTACGTGCCCTGTCAAGAAACCCCTCCTTCTCCATTTACTGGAGAGAAAGAGTCAAGATGACTGCCTACCCCAGGCTAAAATTAGGCTCTGTGAATGAACCCTGTCTGCATGTGCTTTCCAGACAGCCTAACTTTCAGAAACTCAATTAGTACTGCTACTGGTCCAGAAGACAAAGCTCATTCTTGAGGATCATATATAATGCAGCTTTTAAACATTTTTTTTTCCTCAGTTTTTTTAAAAATCTTTTAAAACTCTCCATTTGAGAGATGGTGGATTCAAAGTTGTCTGTCCATCTGAGTTGCATTTGCTTGCCCCACCAGTGAAACATTGCTTCAACATTTCTTGAGTGTTACTTCCCAAGCCTATACAGCAAACTATCACACCGACATCTGCACCCAACTGCAACCCCTCTGGCACAACTGATGCTCTTTATTTATCAGGCAGGCCTCACATCTGAGTACTTCCCTGACAACTCCTGCATGGGTGCCAGAAGGGTGCAACACCTTTGCCTGCATTCCCAAAACCACAATTGCTACCTACATGCTGTGGACAGATTCTCAGTATTTTGAAAAAAAAAAAAAGTAAATACTGGGTTTAAGGCCAAAATCAGCATTTAACCTTTAAAAAGAATATTGTCATTTTTGAGGTCTGATCCAATAGTTTTTAAGCTCTGTGGACTGACAAAGCAGCCACGGAAAATTCAGATGATAATGTGCAAAGTCACTTCTCAGCTGATCAGTTCAACACATTAAGGACCAAGACTCAATTCTGACAAATCGAGAAGCAAGTTGTGTCCTGATTTCTTACCTCTGAATCTGAGCTGTCAAGTTCAGCCAACGTGGGAGCCTTAAGGAGTCTCTTGCGTTGCACTGTCACTTGTGTGGCCCCATTCTGCTTTCCTTGTGGTGCCAGGCCACCGTTCACTACAGAGGCATCCACTAATTTTCTTCCAGCCTCTGGCGTAGAAACATCTAGCAAAAGAAACAGAACAATTGGTGTTGGGCCCTGATTTTTATTTTGCCTTCTCAAATCCTACTGTCAATGCAATAGAAACAAAAGGAGAAAAAAAGTAGTACTGTGAGAGTTAGATGTGTGCAATTATTCCGTTTTAGCAACATACTGCTCAGAGAACTACAGGCAATGGCTTGTGGTACAGAAGCAAGATGAAAGAATGAAGGCAGTGGAAAAAGCAGCAGTGCACAATGCTAAAACCCAATCTCAAGCCAACACCAATCAACTTTTCAAAACAAATAATCCTGTGTTAAACCTGCAAATATTCTTCCTTTGGCTTACAGTCTGTAGCTAACTACATAACGAGCATCAGGAGAACACATAACCGCATCGGGACAAGTGGGTTTCCAGTGAACCTGAAGACAGTGCCACACACCAATTAGGAAGTTTAGCATGGAGTAAACCTAGTTTTTCCTGTGAGGACAGGATTACACTTCATTCTGCAGTACACAGAACAGGAATGAAAATGAGCTAAATAACCAGCAGTCATCAAAAACATGCACAATTCTCAGGACTGCGTGGTCATTTGTTTTAAAAATAAAGCCTGTGATGTCAAATCTTCATGCAACCACAGGAACATGAGGCTCCAGCTCTGTTTTCATCTACAGGAGTTTTACAAGGACGTAACTCCACTGAGTAAATCTCTCAGGATTTCTGCCAGTGTGCAGTGAAGATGCATCCTGGATAATGTAGAGCATTGAGTCTGCTGTGCTTAGTTCAGCTTAGCTTACACATTAAGATAATGACCTAGACTTTGATATTTTAGGAAAGCTTAGAGTTTAGTCTGATAAATCAGTTTTATCTCTGCAAAAGTAGAAAGTTCAGTATTCCAATCTGAAGAAAATTATGTTGGAGGGAGAAGGAAGAGCAGCTTTTAATCTCCCGTTTGCATGCATGCCTAAGCATCTGGTCTTTCTACTCATGTGTTTTCCTACCCATGTAATTATAGGGCTCCTTCCCCCGTCTTGTAATAGCAAAGTACCTCCAGGTATTTTAAGGCCAGGGTAATGACAAGTTATTATTCCCATTTTTATACATGGTGAAAAGAGGCACAGAAGGTCAAATGACTCGTACCTTAGGTTACTGGGAGGACTCTGACAGGGAAATGATATCACCCAGATATCCCCAGTGCCAACAATGTAAGTACTCACACACGATTTGGAGTTACTTACATAGTTGCCCTGGTATAAACAAACAGGGTCACTGCTGCTACAACACAATTTGCATTGATAAAAGCCATTCTTACACTAGTCTACATAGTCTAGACAAAGCCTCAGATGCAGTAGTAGGTCTGTTTTACAACATTCTCACTGGAGCAGCTAGTGAAAAGGAATAGAAGGAGGAATAAGTTAAATCAAAATATATTTTAAAGAATTAATTAGGTTATTGTTAAATGCTGGAAACTGAACTAGAAAGGACAGGGATATATTATAGTTCCTCTCTAAATTGTACCTTCAACTGGGAGTATAAGAAAAGGTGATTATTTGGACTATTAAAGTCCCGGTGACATTCCAAGCCTATGAATCTGTGTACTACAGGGTTATTGCTACCTTCAGGTCCTCCCTACAAAGGGCTGCAATCAAAGACTTAGACTCTCTAACCCTTAGTTCCTATCTTCAAAGGCTTGGCTAATGGGTGTCCTGACTAGCGCTATGGCTTATAGGTCATGGGTTTTTTTCCCCTCCCAGATTTCTGTGAGTACAGAATGGGCGTCCTCCACATCAAATGCATTCCTGCTCTAACAGCCACCCAACAGAATCCCAGAAAGTGACAGCAGGAAAACAAACCCAAATTGTCTCACCTCCCTGCTGCCAATACCACTTCTTGAGACCTCATAATTAGCTAATTAGCTGGCCCAAAGTTGATTGAAGCAGCTAAGGGTTTCCCAAATGAGCAAGAGAAAACCCTTTGATTTATCTTTTGATTGCACAGGGCGGTTCCTGAACAGATTGTCCAATGAAGCAGCCCTGGCACCACCAGCACAACAGCCAAAGGTGGTGTCCCTTCTCCCCAAAACTTCCTGGGTGGTGACTTCCGTGCCTAATGGTAGGGAGGGTAAAGAATAGTTTGCAAATACTGTCAGATTCTCTGGGACAATAAATGATGGGAAAGCCAACATCATCACTCTCCTAAAAAAACCAAAACACCCAATAGGTCTGGGGAACAAGCAGGGGCCATCCACCAGACATCCCCTAACTCTATGGGAGGTGTTGGAATGGATATCCCAGACACACTGTAAATGGTTTTCTGAGTTTTTATTGCTGTTTTGTTTATTCTGGTTTGTGGGATTTTTTTGTTTGTTGGTTTTATAAGAATTTAGGCATGAGTTCTTTAGGCCCAAGAAAGGGAAATTTCTGATCTATTTTGAAGGTAATTCATGTATCCAATCACTATCTACAAAGCCTAAACCAGTTGTTATTTAAATCCACACATGTATGAGTTGTTCATATGTTGGTTTATAAGTCTTCTTGAAATACCAGAGGAGTTTTAGGTGAATCGAGAAGACAACCCAACATAGTATTTGTTTTGAGGGGCTCTTCAGTAGGAAATATTATTTATCACCATTCTTTCCTCTAAAGAAAAAACCACCAAAACAACAGGGAGTGTTTTTACAACTTGCAAGCACTAAAGAGTAAAAACCAAAAAAAAAAGGTAAAATTAGAAAACTATCCAATTTATAAAATCCATTTTGACAACAGCGCTCAAGTTCAGTTTATCATTCCTGCACTTACAATGCTGGATATAATATGAATAAAGGGATTATTAAAATTTAAGGAAAGGCTCACAAAATTTTACAGTTTCAGCAAAAGATCTCAACAAAAAGAACTTGTTCCAAAATTAAAGCCAGAATTTGGCAGCAGATATAGACCAAAAAACATTACTTTGATTACGCTATTTTAGTGATGTACTCAGGCAACAGAAAGATCACTGTGTGGCAGATAATCATATATCATCATCATCATAAACAAGATAAAATTAAGCAGGGTAAACAACTCAGAAACAACCAATAGACTAATGCCTATAAAAATTACTACAACAGAAAGAAATTAATGGGCAATTCTTTGAAACAAAAACCTAATTCCTTTTTTATTTTTTTAATGGATAGAAATTTCATAGAACATCTAAATGTTTTGAAGATGATTCAAATGATACTAAAAAAAAAGCCTGTGTGAGTAACAGCCTGGGGTTAAGATTTTATTAGAGACTCAGACACGCTGGGAGAGTGTCATTGCCCCGTGTTTTCAGGCAGCAAGTACAATGAGCAGTACCTGCAAATTGGATGAATGTGTTTGATTTCTTTTGAGTTTCTTCTAAGCTGTCGTTACAACAGGCAAATGAAAGAAGAGAAGGTCTTTATTTGATTACTTGAACTGTGTGTTGGTCTTCCTTGACTAGCCTTAAGAAGGAAGAGGACAAAAAGACCCCACCCTAGGATAATATGAAATGCGCCTTTATTTACATGTAAGATTACATCTCTTATGAAAGAAGGAGTTAAGCAGACCACAGATTACATGCAAGCCACTGCAGTCATGTAACCATATGCTGTCTGCCTCCTAACCAGCTCTCCCTGGCACGTAATGACAACAGAAACATGACTGCTGTCCTATACAGCAAAGGCACTCCTTTAGCCTGTAGGTTTTACCCTGAGTTTAAAAGAAAGCAAAAATGGATTCGTAGAATCAATCCAGGTTTACCTTTTGCTAGTTATCATGATGATGATGGTGGTGATAATATACTGGGGAATATTATGTAACAAATAATGGCAACAGTGATGTGTTGTTCTTTCAATGGACTTCGATGCCCAAGTCAAACCTGAGAGGCAGTAAATCAGTACACGGAACTGCCCGTCTTGCTGGTGCTGGCATCACATTTGCTACTGTGTTATCTAAAGTAACAGACTGCCAGGAGCTGGGAGAGTTCCTTCCTCACACTGGAGTGAGGCACAGATCATGTAAAGCCAACAGTGATACCCTTCACCTCACAGGGTTAGAAACAACCAGAACAAACCCAGTGAATTTTGGGTTGAAATGCTCCGATTCCCTTTCTGTTCTCTCCCTGACAC
>VZTU01004847.1:45540-78389 GCA_013400835.1 Zapornia atra | reverse complement strand
CCCCCCCCCCCCCCCAACCCCTCAATGTACAAACTATTTCTGAAAGAACTTCAAAGCATCCATGCATGCAGCTTTGGGGTAAAAACTTGTGTGTTAAGAGTGGCAATGACTGTCTTTTGAGCTGTGCAGAGAATTGAGGCTGCTTTAAGCTATTTTTCTATTAGAGGAAGTGGTCCCTAATCAACACCTGAGTATACCTCTCAGATTACTCTAATTACAGGTGCTACTGCTTGCTCCTTCTATCCCACCAGCAGGAAACAGCAGGGTACAAGGCGTTCCCAGGTGCCCCTCCTCTTCAGGATGATGACAGCAGGGAGATGTGTGGAATTGGGCAGTGGGACATGCCAACTATGCTGGCTCGGTGCCAGCAAAAGTCTTCTCAGAATTGGTCTGCGTCACCCCAGCCACAGACAGCAAACACAATAAAAGCCTGCACCTGTCCTTTAACATGTTGTAGGAAAACACTCAAACACTCCTGGTTTTCAGCATATTTGTGGGTTTTTTCATGACAATTCCACCAAGCAAAGAGCAATGAAAGCAGTGAAAGACCAAGGATGTGGGAACAGTGATGACAGAATGAAAGCACAGTATGGCTTTCCCACCTCCAAAATAACGAAAAAAGTAAAAGCACACAAAGCAACACCATTCAAAACTACTGCTTATCTGCTTCCTATCCACAGCCCAACCCATGCCATTCATTTGCACTGCTCATCTGCTGGTTCCCATCTACCTAACTAGAATGTTTTAATCATCATGAGTTCACTTCAAAAGATGATTTATCAGATCACACAGTCACGCCATATGATGCTAATTGCTGAGAACCACATGACTTGAAAATACAAAACCAATCACATTTGGGAGATGATATAAAGAAAGCAGGAAGAGTTCTTCGGTGGTCAGTCAAAAAGGGCAAATCCAAGTACAGTATAGATTGCCATGGAGCTACTTCTTTAAAACAACATCATTATGGTAATGAATTAATGGATTACGAAGGGAGCTTTGACAAAATTATTTGGATTTAAACAAATGAGGATGTCTCAGGATTCTTAGAAATAAAAGACAAAAGAAGAAGCAAACAGACATGTGTAGAAGGACAGATCTGAACATTTCCCTTTTGCTGGTCACTGGCACATTCAGTTTTATAGTCTTAAAACTGAAGGAAATGTTGGCATATCTGAAAGTAGTAATACTTTTCAAAACCCAAAGTTTGCCTATTTATGCTGTTATCTGACCCCCCTGATGACCCTTCAGCTTTCAATGGAGTAAAATGATACCAAGTACACACATAATTTGAATCACACCAGACAGCTGTAGTACAATATGCTGTGAGTATAAGGTTTCACAAAAGGGCTTGAGCTGGATTAACAGCTTGCTGTCACCTCCGACTGAGAGAGCCTGTTCCTTCCTCCCATACTCATCACCTGCCCTCAGCCAGCTCTCTGCTCATCTGACCAGACAGTAAGCAGGTTTAAATCACTGAAAGAGCAGAAAACCAATCTGGTTAAAAAACAAAAAAAACCCAACAAAAGAATTTGTTCCTGGGTGACATGAGTTCAAACAGGTCATCTTGTGAATAAATAAGCAGGACTGGCACCGAGGAGAAGAGGGAATGACATGCTTGGGGGGAAGCCTGGGGAGGAGAGAGAGCAGCAAGAGCCTTTCCTCACCTCTTCATGGTGGCAAGGTGTTCACTTGGCTAAGCCAGAAGATGAAGCCATGTTCACAGATAGGTCACTCGTGAACCTTGCTCCCCTATTGCAAAACTATGCTTTTTATATTATGGTAATAAAATATTAGCTTCCTAGTTCATGATATGCTAGCATTTCAGTCAGATTATGCCTTTCTATGGGGGAAATAACCACAGGAGGTTAAAGGGTGTATGGAGAAAGGATGAAAGCTCCACAAAAGTATCCCATGAGATGTTTCCATATGCAATCGTAAGGAAGGGGGGAGGGTGCAGCTGCTGTTGCTTCTTCACAAAACGAGAGCATGGATTTATTTGGAGACTGTTCTTCTTGGGCATCAATTAGGGAAAATTAGGTAAGAGCTGGCATAAGAGCTCTCCTCAGCAGACAAACCTTTGCAGACTATTTCCAACCTCGGTGATGGAGTCTTTAGGCCTGAGCATCCTGGGAAGTTAGCACACAATGAGGGGGGAATGAATTTATTTTCCGGCTAGTAGGGAAAAACTCTGACATAGAAAACACTCATAAGAGTTACTGCACACCCTAACTAATGGTCCACCAAGAGGAACCTGTAAATTTGATATTAGATAGTTGAAGGATCAGGTATTGAATCCTCTGAATCGGCTATTACTAGCAAACCTTAGCAACTTATTTTGCTATTTGGTAAAGAAGACTGGTTTAGCCTCTTTTGAGTGACCATCTTGGACTTCATGACTCACAAAGCATTTACTGTAAAAACACCTAGTAGAACTGACAGTTCCTTTCTAGATTAGCATCCATAGGTGTATTTCATTAAATCTAGAGAGATAGACAAGTTCAAAACTAGTTTTTGGTTCTTCCTAAGTAATGAATTACTGCAAAAGATGGTCTAGTAAAAAAGTGGGTGTAAAGACAGAAAGGTCAGATTAATAAATAAACAATTCAGACCTGAAGGTGAGACTGTATTCTGCAATCCTTTTTAGAGTGTGGAATAGCTCTGGGCCACCCTAGTCTGAAATTCCAGCACTCTTTCAGGTGAAGCACAGTTGTTTCCTATACCCAGGCATCCTTTTGTGGCAAGGGAAATGTAGGAACTCATAAGCAATTTATCTTAAGTTTTATTTTCACTGACCATATCTTGGAAGAATCCCTTCAAGTTTCTTTCTTAAATGGGAATTCAACAAACAGATGGAACAAATTTCACAGTGAGCACAACAAGCACGTCAGGCGTCGCTGCACCTTTTACCTGACAAGTCAAAACTGTAAGACATGCTAAGTGGCCGCATTGCTGTAAAAAAATAAAAGCCACATTTCACACAAGTTTCAGTGACCTGAAATAAAGATATTTCTACTTTTTTAAGCATAATCTCCAATGATTATAATTAAACTAATAAAAAGAGACATTCAAGCTAAGCTGGAGCAGTAGTTTTCTTGAAGAGGGTGGAAAAGCAGAACACAGTGTGATTTGTGCTGATTCTTGTTCTTTTTAAAAACATTCAGTGGACTTAGCCTCTAAAACGTAGCCACATTATCCTCCTCTTTCTGGGCCTCTAACCATTTCATTCCTTGATAAGAAAGTTCCTTATTCATGGAAAGACCTATCTGTATTTCCCATTAAGCAGTGTAATTCTGGGAGTAGACACTCAAAATATTTCTCAACTGAAAACAAAATTTCAATGCAGTAAACCAAATAAGCAGGCCAAGCCCAGCCACAAGAATGTACAAGAATGTATCAAAACCGACATCAGCTTATCTGTCTGTCTTACAGGTGATAAGCATCCACGTTGGTATGAAAGGGCCTGTCAGCCACACATACCATTGCACTGAAAGATGTTTCAAAAAAGGTTGTCCTGGGACAAGTTTTGCTCCTGAGAATAAACCTGTGTAGTGATCACAGTAGATGGCTGACTCAAATTTGGGAGTCAGGGTATTTTTCCTATAGTTCATTAACTAGACAACATCAGCCACAGATAACAGCTACAGAAACTGTATCCAAAACCATGTCCAAACAGCGTAAAGGCAAATACGTTTCAAAGCATAAGGGTACTTTTCACCTAATGCTGAGTCCTAAGTGCAGGTGTCAATAAAACGTACATGAATTAAAGTTGTCTCCAAGTTCCATTAGGTCAACTTGCTTGAGTCACAAATCCATGCTTTTAATTAAAAGGACATGTATCTCAAGGCTGTGGCTGTCTTGATAGCTTACTCTGATGATTTTATGAGGTCACTTGGAATCTCACTCCAATTCCTCTACTCAAAACTCTCTCTTTGTGAGAACAATTACCAAAATTAAATTACCATTTCCAAAGAAGTTTTAGATTGAGAGCAGTCAGCCACAGGCTGGCCCTTCTCAGTGGCAGCTCAGGGTAGAGAAGATCTTACCTGTACATGCGTCATGTGCCGAGCACATGGGACAGAGCCTCTGCCTACTGGGGAACACGTGCCAGAGGTCCACCCATACCTCAGAGGAGGCACTGCAAGAGTACAGCCCCCCCCAACCCAATAGTCAAGTGTAGTTGTGCTCTTGACTGCTATAAATGGAGAGACTCTGGGACACGTGCAATGTACCTTATACACTCAAATATTTCACTCTAATGCTTTTTTTTTTTTTTCTTTTTTAATAGCAGCAAGTATTTCTGTCCAGATGGTACAAGTGTCCTACATGGTGTTTCTACTTACATTTATAATCCTTAAACCTCATTACCTTACATGCTGTTACACTGAATTACATTCTGTGGTCATCTAAGCTACATGTCAGATCTACTTGTAGCATACGGAATGCCAGCAGCATTACTCCATTCCCAATTCTGCACAAACACATTATATTCTAAAAGGAACACTGGACAGAACAATCACTTCAGTGTGAGAAAGAACAAAACCTTGTCTTTTTAATGTAAGAAAAACGTATCTTCAAGTCCTTGGCTCTTTTTTTTTCTTCATGCCAGCAGCAAATAAACACTTGGGAAATAAAACCTGCGTGTGTCCCCTTTTACACCTCCAGCAATATGGCATTTAATCCAACCAGTTTGCTGGACTGAAGGGGAATTACCACAGTTCCAGAACTCAAAAATTTTATTCTTTAGCAAAAAATAAAGAATTGGTGGAAGACAGGTATCTCTCATTGGAGGCCATGCCCTGAAATCAGCCCATCAAGTCCTAACTATTAACATTGGGTTTTAGATTTAAACTATTTTTTATATTTAGACTATTTACTAAATGGATTTGATGTCATTTATATCAGTTAGTCATTTTAAAGATCTATTAGATCAAATTTGTTACCCCTGAGAGAACATGATAGTTACCAAATGGAGAATGTCTAAAATACTAAAATTAAACATTTGAAAGAAAAGTAAGGAATCATTCTGCGCTTTTACAAGCTTCCTACATTTGAAAAAGGATCTAGGCCTATGAGAAACATTAATTGATACAACAAGCATAAACTGAATTCACACCAGAAACTGGAAGGCCCAAACAGTATTCAAAACATCATGCTTTTAAAAATGCACCCAAGTGTTCACCAAACTCTGCCGAGCACTTCAGAAACAATGTGACACAGCAAGGATGATGAAATTGTTTTTCTCTGGAGACAATGGGCTGTCACAACCCACTTAAGTCTGGACCAATGCCTTTAAGGACACATGGCAAGCAGAAATATTTTGCAGAAAGCAGCATGAGGGGGTACATACATGGATTATTTCATGCTTTTTAGCTGTAAGATGCCACTTCTGCTCTTCAAAAATCCAGCTAGTTCATATTTTCTGATACAGAGAAATACCATGCTCTTAAGGGAGTGTAAGTCACAATGTAAGACTGTATTTGTCATGCTTTTGCCATCAGAACCACTGAAGTAATGCAAATAGGTGACCGCTGTAAAGCAGAGTATTTCCTAGTGGGTTGATGAATGTACACTGCAGAAACAAAATGCTCTGCAGTGCGAGTCTGAATTCGTTTTACCCACTGAAAATATATATAAATACACGTTTGTATATATGCATAACTTAGAAAAGAAAGCAAGGATTTAAATACAAAATAGAAGCAACAGATTCAGCAAACAAAATAGAAGCAGATTTTAAATTAAAGTATGGATTGATGATGCTAACAACAGGAAAAAAAGTTAGTAAAATTAATTAAAACCAGACACATAAAGAATACTTGCAGATATGTAAGGAAGATTGTGCTGGGGAGAAGCAACACCGATTCTATTCTGAGCAAATCTAACATTAACTGTCATGTGCAAGAAGCAATACAATGCCATTACATTTATCTAATACTTACATTAAACACTTGAAGGGTATCAAGCTGAATCACAGAGTATCTTATTTTTAAATACAGCTTAGCCCCAAGACTGCATAGGCCTAGCAAAGCCTGCGCGTTCTTTCTGGTTTTGAAGAGATGGGAACAATTTTACCTTCCGTGACATCTGCACAGGCAGATGTCTAACTTCTCAGGTGGGAAGTTCTCTGTGGAAGCTGCAGGTAAAAACCAGCCACGTGCTTACCCAGCCTGCTACGCCGTATCTCATCGGGCGAGACTGGACGTAGCTTCCTCTCTGCCTTGATCTCCTCCAGTATCCGCTCATGCAGGCTGCGTGGCCGCGGCGGGGTGGGTTTCAGTTTCCTAGCTGAGGCCTTGGGATACAAAGATAATCGTATTCACATAGAATTGTGCTTCCTGGAAAGCAGATTTCACACTTTCTTTTTGAGGAAAAATGTGGAAGGTTGTGATATGGTTTTACACGCATTCAATTGTCAAACTCACATAAATTGGAAAGAGGATTGCATTTTTCCCTAATTCATGGGGCAAAATGATTTCCCAGAGATAAAGAGCTGCAGGTAATATCAGCTATTAGTCAGTAGGTGCAAGATACTACACACTGCTCTTAAAGAGACCATGTTCTATACACAGAAATCAATATTTTTGGAATCCCATGTCAGAAAACATATTTAACGTATTCCCTGGCCACAAACATGCTTTAAAAAGACACATTTTTGTTAGGAATGAATCCCCCTGGATTACATACAGGATTTAATGGAGGTCGTGATCGGATGAAATCCAGGATTATTTCATGGGCACTCTTTTTTAATCGAGGTGGGATGTCACCGTTGACCTGGAAAGGAGAGAGTGAAATATGTATTTCCGTGTTGTGCATCTGTACTCATGCAAGTGATGAGATCAATTGGAAACTCATAACCATGACACAGCTTGCAGTGTTCTGACACCTGCACCAGATACTAAAGCCCACTGTTCCTTAGCAGAGCAATAATCCACACACACAGGGCAAGCTTTTCAGCTCTGCAGATAGTTACAGAATAACCACACCTGCAGCAGCTTTAAACAGCAATACTCAGGGTTCTGAAATGACAAAATCATAGGTCAAAGCTGCAGTTGCATCTACAGGAGAAGGCAGACGAAGCTTCGAACTTGCCTGGAGGAAAAGGGGCCAACACCATGTTTAAGAACAACTGTGTGAACCATGTCTCACTGCCAACAATTACACAGCCCCTCATGCTCTGCTGTTAGCCTTTCAAAAAACATAGGTGCTCTTTAAGGCCCTAGTTTGCTTGATCCCCTTACCAGCTCCCAAGCTTGGATGTGAAAGCAAAGATAGAGCTGGCACATCCAGAGTGGATGAAAAAAAGGCTCCTCTTGTTTTTTCTTTCCTGTCTTGACTTCCTGTCTCTGCGGGTCTGGTCTTGAAGAAGTGGCCTTGTGTGGAAATCCCAGCAGAAGGAGGGGGAAGCCCTGAGCATGATTTCCTAGCTTCTCTCCTCACCTGCACTTTAAAGACTATTCAAGTGTCAAACAAAGTTTGTTAATATGTCTAGAAGGTGAATCACTAGAACGCCATGGCATGCCACTGGACGTAGAGGAAGGACATTTCCTCCCTGTAAATCATATACTTCTGTAGAAAAGGGGCTGGGTGAGGGCTGTTTCCTTCTTTGTTTGGTTTTCTCCAGAGACAGACGTTTCTTTCTCTGATACCTCATTTAGAATAAGACCACATACAAGACATCACAGGAAAGAGTCAGCGACTCCCTGAATGTACAGGATATAAAAGAATGGAATGGAAGTTTTCCTAGCATGTGAAGAATTTATAATTTGTAAACTGGAATAAGCTATTTGTTTAAAAAAATCCATCTGTCAGTGCAGTACCCAAGCAAACTGTCAGGGATGAGAAAGCATCCTACAACATAGATCCTTCTGGTACCTTCTATTACTAGACAGTAGCTGGCTATCAGCCCGGTCCTCCAATATGACAGAAATTCCCATGAGACTGTATTTCTCAGACCAAGTGCCCCAAATTTTAGCACTACTTCTTCTTTTTTTTTTTCTTTTTTCCTTCTCCTAAAGTATCAGTTGGCTCATTTTTCTTTTGGAGACTCTGTTCATACAAACTCTGTAGCCAGATAAAAAGACACAGGCCTGGTTTGTAAAATCATGTGTACTTCTGCTAACTGCAGTCAGAAAAAAGGGTTTAAATGCCCATAAGGTCATTGGGATATGATCCCTAATTGAACTTCAGTCATGCCCTGTGGCTTCCAAATAAGCTCTGCTCACTTCAGATGTGTCCTGCACTCAGGCTGTGGTGGAGTGACAGCCTCCTGGAGAAGATTCATCCTTTCCCCAATAAGCAAACAGATGCAGTGTCCTTCCTAGGGACTCTCTTTCTGGAGGTATCTACCCCGGTTATGGCCCAGATTCTGTTTGTTCCCTCCACCCACCCCTTTCCCTTCCTTAGGCTGAATTTCACAGAGTATTCTTGGCAGAGAACACCAAGCTGCTACACTCTGCAACATGCATCACCTTCCTAAAAATGGTGCAGAAAAAATTAAAATTGAAAAGGTTTATATTAAATGGTGATTTGACATTTTTATGAGGAGGAGAATATTATTTTAAGCAGTGTGATTGATTACTTCTGTTTAAAGGCAGCAATTTTTTGAGGTCAGCGTGCTTTGCAGGGTTGTTAATGAAACGAGAAGTGTCTCTCTTCCCCCAGTTACTGTTCATCAGATGTCAAAGTTGATAGCTGAAGTTGAGAGTTATTACCATCAGAACAGCCATTTTGTAAACTGATAATCTCCTTTCCAGCCTTGGGGAACAACCCTCTGCATGACAGTAGGCAATAAATAATACATGGCTCTGAGCCTTTCACCTCAGGGCAATCTACACCCTAGCTTAATGCCACCAGGGTGTAATTAGTATCAGCATATTCCCATTTGATTGGAAAAAGAGAAATGTAAGATTTGCTTAAGTGATTCTCCCCAGGATACACGGGGAGCTGTCACAAAGCAAGTGGGTGTTTTGCAGACAGCAAGCCAAGAGCAGGAGCACTGGTGGCAGATTCTACCTCCTCGTACTCGACACCCAAACAAGATGCTGAGAGGAAAGACACTGAAGGAGAAGCTTTTATGCTCTCTGTCCACACTAGATCTATTCCTTTACTCAAACTAACTCTCTCTGTAATAAGCAATTTGCCTTTAATTAATTAAAATCCTGGCTCTTGATTCAAGCCTATCAGATATATATCGCACAGATGCAGTCACAATACATGCTGGGAAAAAACCTCAACCAGTATTTTTTTTCCTCATATCAGATCAGCCTCAACTGCAACCTATTTAGGTTTTAAACAGTAGTATTTAAGTAGCAGTATTTTTAAAAAAGTCCCTCAAAACACTGCAAAACTATCCTAAGTCTTCACATGTGTAAAATGGCTTTTGTACAGCAGTATGCATTAAATCTGGCAGTGTGGGGAAAGCATAACCAATGATTATAAAAATCAACCAGAAATTTAGAGATCTAAACAGCAACTCACAGAAAAAAATTACCATGTAATTATCTACTCACTCACAACCCGCTACCATCACATTTTAATATATAAATATGGATTTGCAGTTAAAAAAAACTCCTGCAAATGGTACTTGGTAATCTTTGGCTGAAGCCCAAGTTTGACAAATGGTGACCCCAAAAAAGTAGTACATTGCACATAACTTTCACAAAAAGTACACCATTTATGACTGACATTCAATTACCTCAGACATTGTTTTGTCTCAACATGAAAACAATACTGTTGTGAACTACCTAGATATTTTCATTTAAAAAATGAGAATGCATGGACACTGAAACAAAGAGAAAGGACATGCTACATCATTTCCAGAACAGCTCATGATAAAGTCCTGTTGTGAATTAAAGCCTTGCAAATAGATACATATTTGCCATCTTTTGTTATGCAGACAGGATGATGCTTTTGTTAATATAGTCGTAATATGGGGCTAGTATGGGGCTGTGTTTTGTATTTGTTCTGGAAACAGCATTGGTAACACAGGGATGTTTTAGTTACTGCCAAGCAGGGCTCACACAGAGCCAAGGCCTTTGCTGCTTCTCACCCCACCAGCGAGTAGGCTGGGGGTGCACAAGAAGTTGTGAATTGTGAATCAAGGCGGAGTTAAAAGCTGTAGGTTAAAACATATGCATAATAAAGAAAAATTAATTCTGAAAGAGTGATTTAATTCTTTAATTTCCCCATTTCCAAGTGCTGACTCTACCAATGTTCACAATTTTGTAACTTTTTGGAAGCAAGTCCTTCATAGGAGAAAAATGCTACTAAATCTCTCCAGGCAGATATGCAAAGGTTACAAAATGCCAGGATGAAAGTTATCTTGTTCCCACCACAACTACAGAAAGAAGGGCTCCTGCACCAGAGGGATAGAGAGATGACAAGTTTGAAATGATTTTCATCTGTACTGAAATAGAAATGCCAACGTCACTGAAAGGAATGAAACCAGTTATTTACAAAAAGCCCAGAATTTGACATTTTACATCTCCAAAACATTTTGAATAGTTGTACTATGACGGAAGACGAGTGGGAACAGGCAGCTCCAGTTATCAGCATCTGTTAACTCAACAATTTTGATAGTCTGAAACACCAAAACAGTTCCTAAGCAATGCACCTGAGAGGAACATCTGTTCTTTTCCTTATTTCTATGCAGAGTACTGAGGAGTCAGGGACAGATGAAGCTACTCTTTTAAATACAGCATTATTTTAATTAAAAGAACCGAAAAGACTTCATGCTGCATCTCATTTACTTAAAAGAATTATTTAACCTCTTGTTATCATCAGTGTCATGTGCATTTTCACAAACTACCAAGTCAAAAAATACTACCTATAAATTTTGAACAAAAACTGCTTTTACTAAAATTTTGCCAAACATCCATTTTGACTGATAGAAACATAATCCATCTTTCCCAGGCTGCCTTAAAATTCAGATTTAGGATTCTTTCCCTTTTGTCCTCTTCTCAAGGACCACTAGAGTTTTCTCTGATGGGAATACACACCATCAATTTTGACCCATGATGGTCAGCTGAAAGATGCTGTATTTATGTGATCTAACTAAACTTTTAATTCTTTGTGAATCTCAGGCTCTGCACATCTCACGTCAGGCTGCATTCTTATTCTTGTGCATGCTTTGCACATTCAAGTAGACCATGCAGCAGAATCCAAGTTACTGAAATTAATGTTTCTAATAAGAAAAAAAAAATCTTATTCTAGCACACTGTCATTAGCAGCTGTTAGACTAAGCCAGCAGTTGCATCACAGACAACATTACAGATGCTGTACCTGCAGCTGACCGTAATCCAAATTCAAGTTTAGGCCAGGAGGTCACTTTGGACAATCTATCCAGTACATGAGATAGCAAGACAAAAATAGATGTTTGCAGGAATTTCATATGCAGCAGGAGTCTGGATGAGCAGTGGAGCAGCTGTGCCTCAAAGACCTACCATATAATGAAGAAAATCTCTTCTGAAGAGGCAGGAGCTTGCTCAGCAGAAGATGAATTAAAGGCTAGTCTGACAAAAGCAAAATTAGACAACCTAGGGGTTCTCATTCAAACAAAACTACTACCCTGGCTGCACACAGTAATCAAGGGACTAAGGAGACTGTTCCTCTTGCAGTGGGTAGTACGAACCCTTAGCACAGTTCTCTGAACTGTTAGCAGAAAGGCAGATAAAGTCATTACTTGGGTATGTATTTTACCCTATTGATTTAACATTTAAGCAACATCTGCTGCACAAAATAAATACAATCTGATCATCTAAATCCAGATCTTCATTAGGGGAGTACTTTCAGCTCATACATAAAAGGCATTTATATTTTCAACAGAACGCAATTTATTTGCTCCCCGTGTACTTGTTCCATTTTCTTCCCCCTTTATACTATTTTCTAATGATCTCTGATAGAACAAACTACATGGTTTCTGGTTCTCTCATGTTCCCTGCACCCCCACCTCTAAATTTTTCTGGTGGAATTACAGCTTTCTCACTATCAAAGGGTTTGTGAGGTTTTTTCATGAAAACAAATACATTTGAACACTGAATATTCTAAAATGATGCTTCCACTGTAATTAGTAATGGGCATAGTTAAGTATGTGCAGAGTATAAATATTGACACGGACCAAATACATGCCTCTCAAAAAGGTGTTTAAAATGTCCTACGAGGGATAAGGAGCTCTTTAGATCAGTCACTAGCTTATCAGGGACACAGAATCACAGAATCGTAGGGGTTGGAAGGGACCTCAAGAGATCCTTGGGCCCACCCCCCCTGCCAAAGCATCTCCCTAGCTCATATTGCACAGGGAGGCATCCAGGCGAGACTTGAATATCTCCAGAGAAGGAGACTCCACCACCCCCCTGGGCAGCCTGTCCCAGGGCTCTGTCACCATCACTGGGAAAAAGTTCTTCCGCGTGTTGGTGCGGAACTTCCTGTGCTCCAACTTGCAGCCATTGCCCCTAGTCCTGTCCCCACAGACCACTGAAAAGGGGCTGGCCAATTCCCCCTGCATCCCATGTCTAAGCTATTTATAAACACTAATTAGGTCCCCCCTTGGTCTTCTTTTTTCCAGGATGAACAGTCCCAGCTCACTCAGCCTTTCCTCACAGGGGAGATGATCCAGGCCCTTAAACATCTTCATAGCCCTTCTCTGGACTCTCTCCAGGAGATCCCTGTCTTTTTATACCAGGGAGCCCAGAACGGGACAGAATACTCCAGGTGAGGCCTGACCAGGGCAGCGTAGAGGAGGAGGATCACCTCCTTCAACCTGCTGGCCATCCTAATGTCAAACATAGTATGTACCAAAGGGAAAGAAAAACCAGGGAGACACCAGCAAGTATCAAATGGGGGTCTGATAAAAAGAGTGTCTCGAATCAATCTTACATGCATCTTTATGAGTAAATCAAGGAGGAGACCCGTCAGCACTCTCCAGCTCGCTTTGAGGTAGCATCTTGACTTGAAAGCAGCAATAGATTATGTTGAAAATAATTAAACTGAACTTCTACAATTTGACGATTTACATTTTTTTACTTAAGAGTATATTCCTTGAAAGTTTGTAACAGATCACGACCACTGTAATACAGGTGGTAGGTAATGTATGTGGTAGGTAATATGTGTTTTCCACCACTGTAGGTTCTCCTTTCCCATCACAGTATCAATTATCTAAGAAAATGGCAGCACTTTGCATTCTGGAATGCCAAAAATTATGTTGTGACTCCTCATGTTCTCCCCAATAAGAAAAGCATCAATCACTGAGATAATCTCTCAGTGGAAAGCATGACAGGACTTTTGATAGGACTCTTAAGGTCATCGTAAAACCAACACACGTTGTTTGTCCAAGCATATGATATGTAGGCATATCTTTCAGATTTTTAAATGCCTGCCATATGGAAAACAGAATACACAACATTTGCTGGTTTTGTGTTTTTCCTCTCCATGTACTACATAAATTTAAGATGCCATGTAAAACCCACAAACATTACTGTCTACATGAAATTACAAATTCAACGTTCTAAGAAGAAAACATGAAGACTATGACAAAAAAGGAAAAGAACATTTCAGATTTGACAAATTCTAGTGATTCTCTTGACTTACCATGACCTTCCTTAAGGTATAGCGTTTGGATCGAATATCATCCATCAGCATTTCATAGGGTGTGAGCTGATACTCTATTGGGAGCGGGTTGTACTGACGCTCTTGAACTTTCTTCAGTTTAACACCATTCCTTAAATCTCTCATCACTTGTACCCAAAAACGAGCCTGAAGAGGAAAGAGAGAGAATTTTTATTTGATACCTTACCCTTGAACACCACCTCAGACTAAATCAAAGTTGTTCATTCCCCTTTCATGACACTACCAGATACGTACAGCTGTACTATTTTATCTTTAACACATCAACCAAAACCCATTTTACCCGTGGTTATTTTATATAAGCCTATTTTTAACCCTCATGAACGTAACAGAACTTTGTTGCAACTCAGCAGGACTGCAGAGTTTCACCTCAAGTGACGTGCATCTCTAAGAGAGTACAGAAAAAAAGGTTTTAAATTCTCCTACTGTACATCTCTATTTCCATTTCAAGTATACTTCAAGCATGTCAGGAAAGTTTCTAGGCTTATAGCTAATATTATGTGAATTAAAACAGTGATTGAATCTGAAACTTTGTTTCCCTTAGGCCCAAAACATTCTTGCAAAATTTCCCAGCTTTTGTTCTTCAAACAGAAATTTTGGGATGGGCTTCGATTCCTAAAGTCGTGCAACATCCTCTCAGTACTCAACTCCCTTCTGCTCTGCCTGTAAGAGCACTGCATACTAATACCTCCCTCTCATTTTTTTGGGCAGCAAGAATGGCTGGAGAGGAGGAAGAACAAGTGGTAGACAGAAGAACGGGAGACTGAAATTGAGTACTTAATTCAAATTTAAGAACCTCATAATATTCCTCTATGAATGGCAAGAATAGTAGCTAGAAAATAAGGCAAGCTACTTTCTGTTACGAGCTTTGCTGCAACATTTTTTTTTCACCACTGGAGAGACTTGGTGGCTCTTCCTACTGCCTGGCTGTCCCTCTGAAGGGCAGTTGGCACGATACCTGTCTAAAATCCAGCCTTTTTAAATTGTAAAAGCATCTCCACAAAAACAGTCTAATGACAAAAATGTAATGCTTTAAGAAAAACCCAAAACCGTACTGTTTCATCTGTCTCTGAAGGAAGGTTGAGACTCCATTTGATACTAACTTGTCCATGAGTTATTATTAATTCGTATGTTAAAAAAGAGAGACACAGATTTTAACATAAACCCAACAACTTTAGGTAAGCAGTATAAAGAAATGGGAACTACTAGCAATGATGCTGAATCAGTATTCAATTGTTGTCTTACCCAGTCAGCATTTTTTAAATCATCAAGATCTGTGCTGGATTCATCACTTGCTTCTTTGTCCATTTCTTGAATCTTCTTCAGATTCTGGCAATGAAAAGGAGTCAATAAATGAATGGTGGCATTATTTTCAAAGAAAACAGAAGTTTAGTTTCTGAAAGAGAATCATAAAATCATAGAGTGGTTTGGGTGGGAAGGAAGCCCTAGCACTAGGCCAGGCTGCCCAGAGCCCCATCCAGCCTGGCCTTGCACACTGCCGGGGTGGGGGCAGCCACAGCTTCTCTGGGAAACCTGTGCCAGTGTCTCACCACCCCCACAGTGAAATATTTCTTCCTTAGATATCTAAGTCTAAATACACCTTCTTCCATTTTATAGGCATTACCCCTCATCCTATCGCTACATGCACTTGTAAACAGTCCCTCCCCCAGATTTCCTGTAGGCCCCTTCAGGTACTGGAAGGCCGCTATAAGGTCCCGCTGGAGCTTCCTCCAGGCTGAACAAGCCCAACTCTCTCAGCCTGTCGTTGCAGGGGATGTGCTCCAGCCCTCTGACCATCTTTGCATCCTTCCTCTGGGCTTGTTCCAAAAGCTCCATCTCCTTCTTATGTTGGGAGACCCTGAAATTGATGCAATACTGCAGGTCTCATGAGAGCAGAGTAGAGGGGCAGAATCACCTCACTCAACCTGCTGGCCATGCTTCTCTTGATGCAGCCCAGAATCTGGCTGGCCTTTTGAGCTGCAAGTGCATATTGGTGGTTCATGTTGAGGTTCTCGTCAACAGACGCCCCCAAATCCTTCTCCTCAGGGCTGCTCTCAAGCAATTCACTGCCCAGCCTGTAGTTGTTCTTGGGATTGCACTGACCCAGGTGCAGGACCTTGAACTATGTCGATTGGGTGCTCTACTGAATGTTATATGACTCAAATAGTAATACTGGAAAAGTAACACTGTTTGAATATATTTCTCTTAATCAGTAAGTGGACCTTAAATTTTGGAAAAAAAAAATCCCAAGTTTTGAATATCAAAGTACTTCAGATAGCAGCATGCCAGAAGAAAAATTATACCCAGAAATTTAAATATTCCTAAAACTGGGTTATGTACAGACAAAACCCCAGCTACCTACCAGGTCTGCTAAGCTACAGCACAGAAAATGTTACCAATTTGCTAAAGATCCCATTTATTCATAATTACTGGTATTTGTTGAATTCAAAATGGCTCATTTTCGTTTAAGGAGAAACTCCTGGTAAGTTAGTTCTAAGGAGAAATAATTATAAATCCTTTAAACTGAATAGTGACAAACTTGCATTTGTATCAAAATTAGGGAAGCTTTCATACAAACTAGAGTCTGAAAAACTACTAAAAGTTAGAGCAGCCCAAAGACTAGGCAAGCTTGCACATTGACAAATGCAAGTGAAAGACTTAAAAGGCTGTGGTTTACAGAAATTGTCTTATAAAGAACTGCTAAAAAGCTATTTTCTTTGTTTTACTTTTGTATTGAAACATTCTGGAATCAGAAATATGAACAAATTATTGATACTCCATTCCACTTTTACAGAGAGTTTTCCAGAAAGTCTTTAACAATGTTTAATTTGACCTATTTTCTAAGTATTCACTAATGTATTCAAAATGGGAAGTTAAATTCTCTACCTACGTGCTCATTTTATGAGATCAAAATAAAAGGTCAGGGGTCTGACAGATGCATTTATTTATCAAAAATCTTTTTCTCACTTTGAAGTACTCAAGCTCTTCCTTTAATGGAACTAAACAACTAGTCTCAATTTAGCTTTTGAGCTTCCCAGAAAACTTAAAAATAAGGATATTTTCTTTTTTTTTTTTCCCCTCTTCTTCCCTGGAAGTAGTTCCAAACCTGCCAATATATCAGCAAAAGAAATGGAAGCACTGGCAGAGCCCCTAACTTGTCCATTTAGCAGAACGCAAGTATCGACCAAACCTGGTTACAGAGACAGCACATGGGCATCAGCCACCACAGAAGTTTTGGAAAGAGAGCAGATGGGTTATTTATTGTCATATTTAAGTAGCTAACACACTTGCTTTCATATCAAAGAAGAAATACTACAGTTGTCCTATAAAAATAAAATACATAATTTATAAAAAGGACTCTAAACCAACCCATAAATCACCTACGCTGCAGAAGGAAATGTATCATGGGACAACGTGGGAAGGGTTTGGCATAACTTGGAACGTCACCACAGGACACCCAATTGGGAAAGAATGTCATTATGGAAAGTTGTGTTGGTCCTGTTGCTGTGGTCAGCAGTCAGTCTGACGCTTACAGAAAATCACCCTTTTCCAAGGGGCGGGGGGGAGAGGAGGGAGAGGGAGGAAAGAAAAAGAAAAATGGAAAGATTGAGTAACATAAAGGCCTTGCTTAAAGTGTATTTTGCCATCCAGCATTTATTCCTTTCTCCTTGTACAGTTGCAGTAATAATTTAAAATGCAGAAACTGTTAATTACTTTTTTCTTGCAAACTGCTAACTTTTATTGATAAACTGCAAAACATAAATTCATTCTGATACCTTATCTTTTCCCTCTCTGTAATTAAAAAGATGACTCGAGTCAATTGACTTGAGTAAATGAGCTCCCATCTGTCAGATTTGCTCCTCCTTTCAACACTGGAAGGTACACATTAATTTTTAAAAAAATTAACATGTTCCAGCTGGTTAACCTTTACTTCAACTCTTCAACAAGTTTTGTAGCAATTACCCCCCTCGGCAGCCACGTTCCCTACAGCACTGTTTGCTGGGCTGGTTTATGCCTAAAGGCTGATGCCTTTCACTGACATAAATATTTCATGAAGCTAAAAAGATTACAACCTGTTTTTCTTAACAACAGAAAATAAGAAAGGGGTGGGGGGAAACCCATCCTGAAAAGTGGAAAGATCTTCCAAAAGGCAGCCAGGTAATTAGCTGCTCTGGAAAATAGCTGGAGGGTGATGTAGGTGTAGGTGTAGGCTACCACACACTGGAGAGTTGCAAGAGCAAAACCTGCCAGCCAAGAGGGAAGTCTCTCAAAGTGCAGTTTTATGATACAAATGAGCTGATACAAGCACAGGCTACTGCCAAAGACGGTCTCTTTATCACTCCCCACCCTAGTGCTGAGTGTGGAGTGCTCCGGCTGCTGTCCGCATACTGGCACGGACACCCGCTTCATAGGGATAGTTTGTTCCCTCTCCCTGATACTCAGGGTAATATCCTATATGAAGCTCACCATGCAATCAGTGAAGACCAGTAGAAAGGAAAGGAATTTCCATCATTGCATCAGTTTGAAAGCAGGACTGGGGAGAAAAAGAGGCAGCAGTGCTACATCCTTGCGGCCAGTGCTTATGAAGGTTTCTTTAACTCTTCTGCACCTGTCAGGTGCTGCTTAGGAAGGAATAAATTCACTCTGAGAAACGGTTATGTTTAAACTCTGAGACTAAATGAAATATTAGCATTTTGCTCCAGCATCCCCAGCCAGCATCCGTGGGTTTCAGCATCTGTTTCGATCATAAATTATGGAAACCAACACATTTACAATACAAGAGACCCTTTGTCAGATCTTAACTGTGATCCAAAACCTGCAAGTAACCTCAGCTGCTGTAGCCACTCGTGCTTGCCCTTGGGACAATGGATTAAGAAGATCTATTGTAGCATAATAAATACATGGCCTAAATGAGTTTCCATTTCAGAAAGCAGAAACATCTTAAAAGGGGTCTTCTAAACAATCAGACCAATACCACAGACCTGATTCACCTATTACAGCCTGGTGTTTGTTCAGGAAGTAAGGGTTGGATGTGTAGGAAGCGAGGGTTTTAACTGCAATGGCTTTTTAAAAACCATTAAAGCGTTCGCCCATTTTTTAACTGAACTGCATTTTGTGACAAAGGCTAGTAATAAAAATACACCAAATGTCTTCAAACGTCTTGCTGCACTATTAAAAGCAGGCAGCTGATTTGCTGCTGCTGCGTGTCCCACATTTGAGATGCGCTCTCCTGTGTTCGGTGACAGATGGGAGTTTATATAAGACACTTGTCAGCGCAGCGTCAAAGGCTCGCTTCCCCAGAACGCTCTCTGAAAACACAGTGCTTTAATGGAGATGGTATTCTTGGGAATCCAGAGCTGGACTTTGTCTTTCATCAATTGCAGAACGCAGTCTACTGCAGTTCCCAGTTTATATTCTTAACTGGGAAACATTTGTTTGCTGGTGCAAGTAACGCTTACGCTGCTATCTGTGAAACTAGTAAAACATTCTTGCACCTCTAGGCTCAATTTAAAAATATAAAGCCTACACAGAGGGGAAGAATGGCTTTTAGATATTCAGCTATCTAACCTGGATTTAAATTTCAAAGGCTTGGCCAGCAGCATTACTCTAGTTCTCTGAGAAGACCCAAACCCCATTTAATTCAAACATGGGAATAGGATCAATTAAATCAGTCCCTGAAAAGCTCTTTAGTGGACATCAAAATTCTTCATATATAGCGGTATGAGTCAACACACTGCTCAGCTCAACAGAACTGTTTAAGATGAGGAAACCTCCTCACCCCCAAACCAAGTGCATCTACTCATTGAGTGACAATGCCTGCATCATGCAAGAAAAAAAAAACAAGCACAAAAATCTCCACAACAACAAACCAGCAGACTTTTTCCTTATTAAAGCTCCTAAACTGAGGCATTGACCAAATCACGACAGGCCTGCAAGCCTGATGACAAGGCAACTGTGGAAATGGAGTCAACTGGAAGCCTGGAAGTGTAGGCAAAAGTTATGAGCAGAAAAGTTTCTTTCTCTAGCTGTGTTTTCTGAAAATCCAAGCAGCAGGGTAATTTAATAGGTTTTACAGTCACAAGACTATTAAGAATAACTCAGCTAATGACCATATTTCCAAAATAAGTTAGCTATTAACACTGTTTAGGTACCTATTAACTACCTCTATTACCATATTTTGTACAAATAATACACCAGCATAGCCATGTTAAATCGAAAGTAACACTTGACTTTTTTAATTAACAGTTTCCCAATTGAGTCTTCCCATGGCATGAAACTAGGATACTCATGAACGTAATTAGAATTTGTACATTTATGTTTTCATACCAATCAGATTGAAATATATCCAGGCAGATTGAAAGAATTATGTTTTCACATCAGACAGGACAAAAGTGAAAGGTGACATGATTTAAAACAACAGCACAAAGATGACAGATTGGGAGCTTTATCTGTCTTCTATCAAAAACCTAATTACAAGGCATGCTGTGGATAATGAAATTATGGACAAGTTTCTGGTGAATATGGACTTTCACTGTAATTGAAGACATAGCCAATTATAAAAATATACAAAGTCTTAATTAGTTTGGAAGGAATATTAATCTTGATGCTTTAGGGTGTACATCAATCTCTAAAGATGTTTGAGATACCTACTGTGGCAGATTATGACACATCTGCCCACTGGACACTTCTTGCATTTTACACTGGCCAGTGTCACGTGGTGTCTTTTAACACCAACTGTGCCAGTTGTGAAGCTTATCAGCCACAGCCTCCTCACGTATGCTTAGCTCTGCTACAGGTTGTCATCGGCATTTACTTGTACTGGCTGAGGTTGGAAGGGAGCTCTGGAGGTCAGCTTGTCCAGCCCCCTGTTCAAGCAGGGGCATGCAGGGCCATTTGCCCAGCACCATGTCCAGGTGGCTTCTCAGTATCTCCAAGGATAGAGACTCCACAATCTCCTTAGGCAACCTGTGCCAGTGCTCAGTCAGCCTCACAGCACAAAAGTGTTTCCTGCTGTCTGGAGGGAACCTCCTGTGTTTCAGGTCATGCCTGCTGCCTCTAGTCCTGTCACTGGGACAGAGCCTGTGAGAGCCTGGCTCTGTCCAATCTGTACTATCCCTTCATGTATTTATATCCACTGATGAGATCCCCGTGAGCCTTCACCTCTCCAGGCTGAGCAGTCTCAGCTCTCCCAGCCTCTCCTCATATGTGAGATGCTCTAACCCCTTCATCATCTTCATAGCGCTTTGTTGGACTTGCTCCAGCATGCCTATCTCTGTCTCATACTGGAGGGCCCACAGCTGAACATGATACTTCAGATGTGTGGCCTCACCAGAGATGAGCAGAGGGGAAGGATCACCTCCCTCACCCTGCTGGCAGCATTTCTCTCAAAGCAGCCCAGGACACTGTAAGGCTTCTTTATGGCAAGGGCATGTTGCTGGCTCACTCAGCCATTAAGCGCCCGTGGAACATTAACTCCAGTTGAAGGCAAGAGTGGGCAGTTACAGGGAGCTGAGGGAGGACTAGGCCAGATATGCCCTCAGTGAAGTAGGTTCACAGTGTGGGGAGCAGACCAGGTAAATCCAGGGTCTGATGCAGAGCAGTGATTTCTGGATTCCTATGCTTGCATAATCTCTCCCCATCTCTCTGTGGCTCTTGCCATTGCTGAGCAATCTCTATGTCCTGTTCAGATACTCCACAGCAGGAACATTTGCTTTATCACACAGACATCGCTTATTTGCACCTACAGTTGTGTCTATGGCTAGGTGTAAAAAAAACATGACCTAGAGGCCTTTTAGATGATCCTGAAAATGATGAATCTCTTCTTTTACATGAAGCATACTTTTAGCAGACATTCAAACTACCTTCCCTCTTGCCACAGACACAGGCATTTCCTCCACCTTGTTGACCATTTTTACACACACACAATCAAAAAGAAGAAAAAAAAAAGTGGAAATTTCCTATAGCAATTTGAAAAGCTCACTGCTTTAGATGAGAAACAAGCTGTACTCCTTTTTTGTCATCATCTGTAAACGCTTAAACAACAAGACACGGAGTTAGGAGGTCTTGGCCCATCAAAATACCACTTCTGGATGGCAGCAGATGGTACCCAGGGTGGATCTGCAGCAAGGGCACCTTTCACAGAGCCTAAGCAGCATATACATGCTGTCAGTAAGCTGAAAAAACACTCCAGGAAGCTTGCTAGGAAAACTCCACCTTGCAAGAAGATGCAAAATTAGATCAGTTAACTTAATTTCAAGCCTACCTTTGGAGTTGCTGCTGCTGTTCCACAGGAATATGTAATTTTACTGCTGCTGATCTATTTAATTTTTTTTTTTAAATTGCAATAATATCACATCTCTCTTAGCTCTGGCTTGAGTCTTGTCCTATGCATCCATTACATGAAACATCACATTCTCTTTAAGAATGGAAGTACCATCTCCCTTGGAAGACTCGGAAGTCCGCAAGTCAGTTTTACTGCCGACCTTTCATACACAGGGAATCAGACTGGAAATAAAATCCACATGGCATCAAGTATGTGACAAAGTGCCTAAACCATTTGACTTGACATCCATTGAGATGACCTCAACAGTTCACTCATTGCTTCATCATTTCTGATTAATGCACTCACCCAAGTGCACACCACTAAAATCCTTGCCGAAGCTACGCTCCATTTGTTATATGACAGCAATGTTCATCACATAGACTGGAGAGCACATGACTACTTAGTACATACAAGTACAATACTACATAGTAATAAAACATATTAGAGCCCTATAAGCCTCTCTCTCCTGCCTGTTGATGAAATCCGGCGACTTCCAAAATCCTGCCAAGTTTTATAGTGCCAAATTGAAAAGAGCATCATAGGGATTTTTCTTCTGCCTCTTTCACAGGCCACTTCCCTTCTAAACCTGTCACAGGCTGTAGGATAAGATAAGTCAGTTGTGCTCCGCTCCTAGCCAGTGCATTTCTGCAGATAAAAATTCTCAACTCTTCCAGTACATTGAAGTTGGCTTTTTAAGTACCTACAAAGTAAATACTATGAACTTCAAATACCTGGGAAATGGATACCCAGATGCCATCCAGTGGCCCTAGAAGGAATCCAAGGATTTCTAAGTAATTGTTATTCACAGAAAAGTGATTTTACAGGATTGTCCCCCTTTTTTTAGTTATTTTAATTTAATTTTGATCTCACATCCACAACTGTGTCTAGGTCTGAATAACTCTAAAAGTAAATCTCCAAATAAAGCTGTCAAGTTTTTTTAAATAAACCAACAAGTTCATAATTTCTGGCATCTTTAGTGTCACAAACACAATATTACACAGTATAGCGTTGTTTTTTACATTGGATATATGTATAAAACTTGGGGTTTTTTCCCCAGTTACTTGCCAGTGCCATCACAAATTCATGACAACAAAACGTCCTTACTGTTTTAAGTGTATTATACCCAATACTCACATGACAATAACAAGAGGAAAAGAAAAATTAACTAAGAAGAATTAATTAACTTGAACTATATTTAACCATGTTCCTAAAGAATTAAGATTCTTCGATGTATTTGCAAGAGAGAAGAGCATATAAACAATACCACAGCTTTTACTGGCACAAATCTGGTGTGATCAGATAATTCCTGCTTGTCTCAAGTATAAACTATAGAGGTATTTTTAAAATGGTGTAACAAGATTTACAGCATTCCACCTTGTATTTTCTTCATACCTATTGTTTTCTCTGTACACCACATTACTTTCAAAATTAAACACATTTCAAGTCTATAGTTGGATAAAAGCTACAAGCAAGGATTAAGCACATCATAAAACCAAAGTATTCAGACTCCAGAAGCTGCTTGTAAGGTAATTTTCTCGGTCGCTTCTTGTATGCCTGCTAGGGGACTGATCCAGAGTAAAACAAAATCGGAAGATCAAAATTCTGGCCTTGGCTAGGTGCAGCAATGAAAGTCTTACTGAGTTGAGTAGGGCCAAAATTCCATCTACAAGGATTACTTCCTTTGACCTGAATGTGCTTTGAATCAACCCCTAATAGCCTTTGAGAGGCAAATGGTTTCTTTCATTTGGGATTAACTCATTGTATGCTCTATGGTGTGATCAGCTGTGGTTTTTTATATCCAATTACAAGATGATTAAATTATTTGAAAATTCAAAACAGTCCTCTACTTTTTAAATTCATTTTTTAGACTTAGTTTTAAATAGTTATAAATCACAGTATTTTACTTTGACAGCAGAGATGCCTTATTACTGCTTACTGTGTCCAAAATGTTCAATAACTACTGGAAACATAATTCCTTTCTGATTAGCAAGATGGCCAGGGTTCATGGCAGAGGGGGGTGTAAGTAGATGATCTTGGTCCCTTCCAACCCAAACCTTTCTGTGATTCTAACTCCAAAGTATCTTTGAGCCTCATCACGACTTTCCAGTAGCTGTTAGTTGAGGTGTGTCTAGCACAGGTCCCTCAATTAGTATCCAGTGGTCAGAACACTACAGAGCAGCCAAAACTCCAGATGTGAAACTAATCACATCAAGGTTCAGCAGGCAGCCTTAGCACAGAGCTACTGTATCCTGTCTGCTCTCTGTATCAGGCTCATTGCATGCAGATGACCCCTATCGCAGGCACTTCAGAGAACAAGTGGCTCTTTAGCCATGCTGGCACTGTCAAAATTATCTTTGCATGATACTGCTTCAGTTTAACAACTGATTTTGGTTTGAGTAGGTCTGGAGAAAAAGTGGAGGTGAAACTTGACCCTGTGACACAGAAAAGCATCTGGGAAGGAGTCTTTCCCTTGGAGGGATGCATCTCGATCAGGAAGGAAAGACAGCACCAGTCTCTTATGCCTCTGACAGGTTTGTGTCTTCCACCACAAGTGTGAGGATAAAAGCTCTCTTGTGCTGCTTTGAGGCTCATCTGACCCTTTGATGAGCTGATTCAGCTCATTAACCTGACAAGGAATGACTCCTTTTTCTTTGGGAGGTATGCCCTGTTTGTTTCCTGGAATCAGACAAAGGAAAACAGTGGCAGCATGTGTGGGTGGGTGGAACAGCTCTGCCTCTTTCAGCAGCAAAATTTTTAGATCATTCTGTAAAATCTCAGCCTGCTTTTCAAAGGTACTGTATATCTTGATTTATAAAAAAACCCCAACAAACCAAACCACCTCCAGGGATTTATTAAAAAGAAAAACTATGAAAGTGTTGTTACCTGACAAGTTGGCTTTGGTGATGAAGCCAGCTTTAAGAAGCATGTTTCCCTTCCTGCCCTTCCCCTCATTCACCACGTTTTCTCACTGTGTTAATACAACTGCTTATGGAGCCATTCTGCAGGCCAGATCACTGAAAGTGTCTTCATTAAAAACCATCCTCCCACCCTCCAAGTTATTCCTCGGTCAGACCATTTAATTGAAGTGGTTCCTAGGATGGCCTTTCACTCAACAGGAACAGCCAAGCAGGCTCTTGCTTTGTTTTAAGTCGGCTCTGCTGTGAAGCCTATGGGACAGACAAACAAGTCAATCACACATCAAAGGTAAGGGAAGCTGCTGACTGGGGACAAAATACAAGCAAGAAGAATCTCAGATTCTTCTCTTGCCAAAGACAAGGTATGAGAAGGCACCTCTGACATCTCACAACATCCCTGAAACAGCAGAGGAGTTTTTTAAACTGAAATACATCACACACACAGGTGCAGGAACGGATGCATGTCTGCAATGAGTAAACCTCCAAGGAAAGCTTCTCTTTTGCTCCCAGTCTAGTTGCAATTAATAACCTTTCCTATGAGACATATGTAAGTGGTTACAGGCCAAAAGAAAAAAACCCTCAGCTGTAGAACTGCTCTCCCTGAATACTGCAGATAATTTCCTCAAGCATCTGCCATCCACTACAGGCTGATTTTGTAAGCCTAATTCACACAGTAATGAGCTCAAAAGCAGAAAACCTTCTCAGACTGCTTACCTCTTTTGCACTTTTAATTTTGGCCAAGAAAGTGTACAGTTCCATTGTTTCAGCAAACAGAGCCCGACATACTGCTTGGTAGTGGTTTGGTGCCTCTGAACGGGTTGGCAGGTGGGCAGCACACAGCTAGGAAGAAAAATAAATAGCAATATCAAAACAATGCCTCGTTGCTTTCATTAATGCTGCAGAGCATGACATAACATGAAAGGGAATGCAATGGAATACTTAGGGCACAAAAATCCATGAAGCATTTAAGTTTAGGCAGAAACTGGAGTGTATTTTCAAAATCACCTGTTACCATTTATTTTATGAGAGCAGTTCTGTAAGAACAGTAAGGGGATTAGTTGACATGTCCTGGAAAACTCTGAAAACCAAGACACTGAATTTTTATTACAAAACCAAATAAAAAAACCCAAACNAAAAAACCAAAACCCAACCCCAAATCCAAACAAAACCTGACATAATTGGGGGGGGGAGCAATCTTGCAGTATGAGATTTTGGCAAAACTTAAGTCAAACCAGCTTTAACACGATAGGTGGTGGTGTGTTGTTTAGCTTCCTATGGCCATGGAAGAGAACTGTAATCCTACCAGTTTCTGAAAGGATGGAAGTTGAAGCAAGGAAGAAAGTAAAGTGTAACTGTCAGACTGAAACTCTGATTTATTTTGAGCAGTACAAAGATTTTAACAATTAGCAAGAGCCATGGAAGTGCAGCCTTACTGCTTCACCTCAGACATTCATGAACACTTCCAGACAGAGGCACAGCTGATGAGCTGATGTAAAGAAACACTGATAAATGTCTGCACATATGCTAAACCTGCACAACTCTGAAAGCTTACTCAAATCACTAAGAATCATTCACAGCTACCATTAAGCACTACATCAGCCCAGCATCACTTTTAGAATAAAACATGCAGCTGCCATTTCTGACAAGAGAAGTTTCACTGAAACCAGCTTTTATATTTCAAGTAGAGAACATCCAGCTTCATTAACACAAACATGCAGCTTCTGCTAGCAGGGCATAGCTCAGCACTGACACTAATGGTTATAATATCTTTTTCTTAAATTTCCCCTAAGTCAAATCCATCACCTGTAAGTATTCATCACAGAAATCTTGGCAGGAAACAGACAGAACAAAATAACATCTCTAACTCATTCCCTAAACAGTTTCAAATTAAAAAAACCCCACAAACCCAAAATGAAAAAATAAAAAACAACCCCCAAACAAAAAACCCAAAGCTGAAACTAGAGCACCCATATCATATATCACACTGGTGTAGATATTAAAATAAAACAAAATCTTAACAGAAGCCTTAAAATGTGTCTTGTCACTATGGTTTTATAGGAGCTATCTATTATATCTATTATATGGGGGGACCTCATTGCAGCCTTCCAGTACCTGAAGGGAACTTATAAGCAGGAGGGGATTCAACTTTTTAAAAGGGTAGATAATGGCAGGACAAGGGGGAATGGACTAAAGCTAAAGGAGGGAAGGTTTAGATTAGATATTAGGGGGAAGTTTTTTACAGAAAGAGTGGTGAGGTGCTGGAACAGGCTGCCCAGAGAAGTAGTGGATGCCCCGTCCCTGGAAGTGTTGAAGGCCAGGTTGGATGGGGCCCTGGGCAACCTTGTGTAGATCCAGACCTGGAGGGTGGTGGCCCTGCCTGTGGCAGGGGGTTTGGAGCTCTATGATCCATGGGGTCCCTTCCAACTCAGACCATTCTATGATTCTATGATATGTATATAGGTGTATTTACAGCAGTAGAGCTAAAACCTGAGAACAAGACAAAACCTGAGGCAGTAGGTGGCTACATTCAGCTCTCCAGAACTAAAGCTTGAGACAAAAGCCTCTTTAGGAGAAGAGCCCTTAATTAGCCTAGTGGCATAGTTGTCTAAATCTCTCCTGTCATTACAGCCAACACGGTGGTTACAAGGGGCGCAAGGCATGCAAAGCTCGGGCTGCTTTTTCATATTGTTTTCATTTTGATTTAAATCCGTGCTGCCACTGAAAGGTGTGGTCCTGCGGCCTCCGGCTGCACGCATCCACTGAGGCCTTTATGCTGGCACCAGAGTTCGTGCCCTAACTCAGAGAGGATTACTCACCCCGGCAGAAATTAACACTGTGAATTAAGTGGGGCAGGAGACAATTACTCCTCATGGCGCGGACACACGCACAGTGGCACAGGCAAAGAGGAGCAAGGGGAACAGGCTGCCAGAGTGGGGAGAGGGAGGACAGGCTGAGCTGTTTCTTCTGGGTGCAGTCAGAGTGGCTCAACCTCACCAAGAAGTTCCTTTCTAAGTCCCCTTGTTACCGTTTCCAACGGCATAACATTAGTAGAGTTCTGTGGCCAGATCCCATCAACCTCTTCCATAAACTTTCACAAGCACAAATTGGACTCTTGCAGCAGCCTGTTCTGATTTTTGTACCCATACACAGGCCTCCTTTTAATGGTAAAAAAGAACAGACATAAGGACGGTTCATTTGTGTGTGCCATGTATTTTTCTTCCTTCCTATATACTGCCCTTATACACAAGGCAGACGCATTCACAAAACTGCCCTTGATTCCTCCCTTTCAAATTTGATACATTTTTACAATGACAGCCCAAATTTTCTTGAACCATTCAAATTTCTTTCTGGAAAATCACAAGGGCATAGTGGACTGGGAAAAAAAAACCTCAACAAAGAAACCCTACTGGTTTGGGGTTTTTTTCCTTTTTTCTTCCTTTTTCTTTCCCTCTTCCTCCTTTTTTTTTTTTTTTTTAAACTTCTCTTTTTCCCTTTTTTAACAAATCATATAATCTCCTTTCCTGGTAAAGGGAGAAAACCCCAAACAGATGTACCTCTAATGTGTGCTACAGTGACAAAGCATACCACAAAGATAGAAGATATTAAATATTTCCCCTGACTTAATTAAATTCAGGACATTTAAAAGACCCAATTCTGAGTATGGTTACTTTATGTTTCTTTCAATAACTAATCATGTCCTTACCTGCCTTACTATGTTTTCAGTAAGCTATTTCTGGTTGTTAATTATAGCACAGATAAAAAGGGTTTCATTCTAAAATACACCACTTACAGGAATAACAATAAGAGTAATAACACCTGTAGTTTCAAAAAGGTCATAAAATGGTACAAGTCATCACTGCTGAGAAAATCTTATTATACAGATTGCACACAGGGTTTCAAGAACACTTTTTTCTTTATTTAGAAGCATGTTAATTAGAAGCAATTTGCATGAAATATTGAGAAAGTTAATGAAATGCACCAGTGGCAAGTTCAAGCAGGGGATGGATATAATCTTGATTTTATTATTGAACACAAAGTAGGCAAAAAAAAAAATTAAATGTGGGCTGCTAAACTTACAAAAGTGGTTACAAAAGTAACCAGATGAAAAGTTATCTATCTGGTTTGTAAAGGTTTGGCTGCAGATATGAAAATGGTCATCGGTTCCTATTAAATTTCAGGTTCTGATAAATCAGTCTCTGAGTGTTCTTATATTGTGTGAAGAGGCATTACATACAGAAAAAAAAACTTGTGGTAACATTAAGCCCAGTGACTTAGCATAGATTTTTGGACTGGGAAAGGTAAGCCTGAAGGAAAAGAAAAATGCAAGCCTGAAAGATTGACTTTTCTCCCCCTCTTTGTTGTAACATCTTGTACTTGCATGCTGTTTGGAGCACCTGACAAGCTCTAACTTCTGCATGAAAAAATAGTGTAAGATCTAGGCAGGCAAAGCAAATCATGTATGAGATGTCACTTTTAGCCTGAGTTCAAGATATTTATCCATTTTTTAAGAATCTAAGTAAAAATCACATCTTGAATTTTATGATACTAGTGTTTGAAAAGCGATGTTACTGTAACACACCACAAAAATCACAGCCAGAATATTTTAATAATTGAGATATGAAAGGACAGCCACCTAATGAACTCCTCCTCCTCCTCTTACCATGTCATAGTGGTCGTGGTGCAAGAAGGCTTACGATCAGGTCTGCTGTCTTTTCCAGTCACGCAGAGTTCATTGAGAAAAGGAAGCCTCTGTACGCTGCTTATTCTGACACTTGCCTTTTCATCCCTCATGATACAACTTAAAACTATCCTTCCTGAGGGGGAATGAATTCGAACACTGCCCAGAGCTTAGCACAAGGGCTGTTTGTTCTGTTTCCAAGAAGTCTTGAAAACTATGGTTGAAAGCAAATTATGTGGTCTTTGCAAACTGATGAAATATCACTAATACTATAAACTACCGACACATCAACTAACTCAGTCTGTAAGGATTTCCATTTGCAATCACTGTGAGGAGCTGGGATTTTTATTTTTTTTCCTAACTGAGCCTATCCAAAACCCAGCTTGACCCAAAGCATTCAATCTTTGCTTAGATTGCTAAGAAGATTAGAGACTGTTTCCATCCACATTCAGGGTTCGCAGGGAAAAAAAAAAAAGGCATTATGTAAATACCGTAGCCTTGCCAGCTTCTCTATCCAAATTCACCCTCAATTGACTAGGAAACAGTGCAGCAAGCCAAAGTGGTGTTAACATAAATCACAATTTAGCCATCCGAAGAGATCAAAGAGCATTTCTTGCATCTGTTTGAATATATTCCGTCAGGAGCTTCATAAAATGACAACAAATACAACTGACTCGTCTGCTAAAACTCAGGTAGGTTTTGCAAAACCTCTTGGGTTAGATACACACTGGAAGCTTCATCAAAACACCTGGCCTGCTGGAATTCAGATTTCCAAAGACAAAAAGTGTTTCCACTTCCATCTTGGGCAGAGGGCCTGTTTGAATGCACCACAAAGAAGAAAAGGCTTTCTTTTTCCCATGGGACACAAAGACAAGCTATTGATATTATGCAAAACACTACCAGCCTGCAAATGCCAGGCTTGTTAAGTGTTTTGAAAGCCACAGAGTATTAACATAGACTTAAAAGATGTATTACTTCTTAAGCAACAAGAAGAAATTTAACCAACAGATCACCGACCGTGCAACTGAACTGGGCACCTGCCTCATCCTTTGCAGTACGGTACCGCAAACGGCTTCAGAAAATAAAATTCAGCTTGAGATGCTTTCCCAAGTCCAGGTTATTTTCTGATAGATTCTATCTTTTTCTGTGCAGATAAACTAGACCTTGTGATTAAGCTCCCCCTCCCTCCCCCCCCTTTTTATTAACAGATATCCTTTTATTCCTATGACTATGAACTTCAAGGAACTATCTGCCTGACCAGGAAAATCTTACCAAGACAATACCTGTGTATTTATGAACTCAAATGAGCATTTTGCTTTGCTTTGTTATCCAGAATAACATTAAGGGATGGACAGTTCAGAAGAGAAGTATGTTGACATGAGTTTGCAAACTGTTGCTGCCTGCTAGGACAACCCCTGCGCACGGCACACAGAACTTGGCACAGTGCAAGTTTTGAGCTGGCTTTCACAACACCTGGAGCCAGCTCACCTGCTCCATACCAGCTCGCAGATGCTTTCTCAGACTTCCCAGGCAGACATTTGCCCCTTGCTCCTCCACTTGTAACTGCAGCAGGCCAAGGACTAGCTGATCTCTCTGATAAAGGATGATAAAGGGGAGTACTAGTGAGGTCAGGGTTCGATAAGACAAAAGGGATGGGAGCAGAGTTAGCTATTGATCCACAGAATAATCCCATTTTTTATATATCTCTGTGTGTGTCTGTGTGTGTATATATATAGTATCTATGCTTAAATATCAAACAGGAATAGACTAACACATGTTTGCAAATACTCCTCTGAGTCAAAACTTCAGTCTCTGAAAAGAAAGTTGAAAGACTCACATGGGCAGGACGTGTTTGGGAAATACTGCAGTGCCATTTCATATGCTGTAGTTGGTTTTAGAAATAACAAAACAAAGCTTGAGCAATTCAAGATGAAACTGGTGCACAGTAAAGTGCTCTCCTCCTCCATTATTTTCTTCTGAACCGAGAATGTCCTGACCACTTTTCCTCCAGGTACTGATTGCCTTGAGGTGCTGAGCACTCTTATTTTCTTTCTTAAGCTCTTACATTTCATAGCTACTTGAAGAGTCTTAAATACTTTTCCATGCTATTAGACTGAATTTCAGCAGTGAATTTTGATAAAATTTCAACAGGCAGCAACTGCAAGACTAACACCTCACTGAACTACCTCACTTGTAAACTTGAACCTTTTCCAATGGCAGAAACAATTAAGGGTGAAGACAATTTGTATTCTGTTACGTTTACATGATACTATCTTTAGGGAAACAAGTCTTACAAATACTTAACACTATTATTAACACTTTCGAAAGCATTTAAAACTTACATGGGTGTTAAGAAATGGAAATCAAACTACAGTATAAGCCACTGGCTACATTTCAACTTTTAAACCCAATCCTGAATTTTTCATGCTCGGTGAACCCTGTTCTTACTTTTTATTAGCTTTCTAATTACAGAATTAAGACCTTGGCTATTGAAATAGACTTCAAATGAAGGTCAACCTATGGGGTTTTTTTGGAGACAGTGACAATTCCACTGGACATTGTGACATTAATTTTTCAATGTGCTGGTGCAGACTTCTTGACAAGGCTGTGTTTGTGTAAATTCTCATTTCTTCTTGAAAGCAATTAAGCTATTTTCATCCCACAAATACATCCCCCACATACAGCTGTTTATGGAATATGTGTTAGGTGTATTGTTACACTGTCTTTACACAGCAGACTAACAACATTCTGCTTCTCAAACAGGTTTGTTTTTAAAGAGCTAATTAAGTGGAAACCAACTCTGCATTCTCTCTTAGCTTCAGAGAAACTGTGCTCTGTTGTTTCTTACCAGAATAATGGAAGAATTAATGATATAAATATGAAGTAATCTGAATTTGCTAAGTCTCATTCTTTGACTATTCAGTGAAACATCAATGGGATTATTCATGAGCAAAGGCAAAATCCTACAAGTTATAATTTTCCCATTCTTTTACATGAAATGTCAACCCCTGCACCATACAGCAAAACTGCTAGTTAGCCTGTCAGCAGCAACTGTTTTCTAAAGCTCTCTGCTTCCCAGCAAGGCAAAGGCTCTTGTGTACATTCGGCAGCTCTCACCTGTGCCATTCAGGCACCTACCTGCACTTCGTGCTGGAGCAGCAGCGTGAAGGACAGGACCCAGGCATCTGGGTAAGAAAATGAGCTTCAGAACTAGAGCAGAGGCGTAGATGGGGAAACACGATAAAACTGGATAATTAAAGGAGAAGGGGAGTGGCTGTACATATTCACAGGGCTACCTGTTCAGTTCATCGAA
>VZTU01004847.1:0-45328 GCA_013400835.1 Zapornia atra | reverse complement strand
AATCCCCTCCTGCTTATAAGCTCCCTTCAGGTACTGGAAGGCTGCAATGAGGTCCCCCCACAGCCTTCTCTTCTCCAGGCTGAACAAGCCCAGCTCCCTCAGCCTTTCTTTGTAGGGCAGGTGCTCCAGCCCTCTAATCATCCTTGTGGCCCTCCTCTGAACCCTCTCCAACAGTTCCACATCTTTCTTGTATTGGGGGCCCCAGATCTGGACGCAGGACTCCAGATGGGGCCTCAGGAGGGCAGACAATCACCTCCCTGTCCCTGCTGGCCACCCCTCTTCTAATGGAGCCCAGGATCCCATTGGCCTTGCGAGCTGCAAGAGCACACTGCTGGCTCATGTTAAGTTTCTCATCCACCACAATCCCCAAGTCCTTCTCAGCAGGGCTACTCTCAAGAAGCTCATCTCCCAGTCTGTATCTATGTCTGGGATTCTTCCGACCCAAGTGCAACACCTTACACTTGGCAGTGTTGAACCTCATTAGGTTCCCCCGGGCCCATCTTTCCAGCCTGTCAAGGTCCCTCTGGATGGCTTCCTTTCCTTCTTAGTTGTTTAGCTAACAGCCCGTTAAGCTGTGGAACCACTCTTATTTAATAACATAGGCCGAAAAACGAATAGCAGTGAGTTGCACCCTTATATTGCAATTTTGTATGGGTGTCTGCCACGCTTCTCCAGCCTTCCTTAGGGCTGAGGGTGCCTCCTTACTGGAACTACTACCTCTGTTCAGCAGAAAAAGAGAGGAGAGTTGTTTTTCAACCAGGATGCTTGGCACATAGAGCAGAGAATGAGCCCAGGATAGATGCCTTTTCTTCCCTTCTCCACAAGCCTCCATATAAGCATATAAAGCAGCAATTACACTTAGGGTACTGCTTGGAAAAAAAAAAAGAAACAAACAACATCAGTCCCTCCCCCTTCAAAAAAACCAAATACCCAAACAGGGAATCTCTGGAAGAACAGTAGGAAGTAGTGACATTTTCAAATAGAATATAAGTGAAAACAGTATGATGAAAAGGCAACAGAAGGTGGTAGGGAATGCCTTCAAATCATAATCCAAATCTCACTGACACACATAGGAAAAAAAAGGAGAATAATGCAGAAGAGAGGTTGTTCCTATACAAAATTTTCAGTAAAGCCTGTCAATCTCATTACTAAAGAGTTCAGATGCTTGCATACTTACTAAAGGAGACAGTATATTAATGTAAGGCAGTTTTATTCATGAGCCACTTAAAATCCAATTAAAATATATCAACTAAAATAAAAACATGCACTTTCTTTGGCAGCAATTTACATTTCATGTACAGACCTTTCAATGTATGTGTGTGGGAAGCTTGTTTGTTTTTATGTAAAGCGCTGAAACTTCTCTCAGTAGGCATAATAATAATTTGCTTTCATGTTTTGTCCTGAAGCATGACTTTTTATTCCTATCCAAAAAAACAGATTTCCAGCTGCATAACCAAACAAACTAACTGCATTACTAACCATAACAAGCTTTTAAACTTCACTCCCAGTGAATAAATCCAGCAACTTCTAACCAGTCTCATGTTGTTTTCACTACATCTCAGCATATGGAAACCTGTTCTATGCCTTCATGCATGCTGTAATTCCTGATTTGTACTACCTTTGTCAGGGAAATCAGGTCCTGAAACTCTGACTGAATGCAAAAGTCCCAGAGAAAATTTTTTTCTGTCTTTTTCTAGGCAAGGATGTTTTGGGGTTTTTTCCCTTTAAAATTTACAGCCATCAAATTGATATTGCAGGTGTCTTATAAAGCATATCAGTTACATAAAAGTCAATACTTTAAACATACACAACTCTAAGTATGAAAAAAAAATTACTTAACTATAGTCAACTGATTAATCAACTAAAGAAAAAAATTCTAATTCCAATTCAAATACATATCCTCATTTATTCAAGCAGAACAGACATCCAATAAGTCAGAACTTAAAAGGTGTTATTTTATCCTGAATTCACTCTCCTTCAAGCAGTGGAGCCCTTTTTTTGTCCTTCTGCTGTAGGCACAGTCTGTTCCTGGAAACTGTCTCTCATATGGGAATTACTAGGAATTGAACTACCTAGAGTCAATGGTTTCGACACAGGCCCTGTATATAGGTGGGATTAACCACCTGTAGGGACTGCAGATGGTGTTGAAGCTGCCCTGACTCGAGGGAAGGACAGCTTTACTGCTTCGCTTGGGCTCCGCACCTTTCTCGGGGAGAGCAGCGCCAGGAGTGCACCCACCACCACTCTGTCAGGCATGCAGGGGCCCCTTCAGATACTCCAAACTGCGCTGAGTCTACACCCTGGGGACCTGCAAGTGCAGTAAGGGCAGCATCACAGTAGCTGCACAACAGTCCACGCTGCATGTGTTTCTTTCACCCTTGCCACACTAGGAATTGTTATTTCTGTCATGCTGATGGAGATCTGAGGCTAATGCAAAGCTCAGGAATCTTTTCTGACTGGCTTTATTGGCCCATTTTCACTCCTACTTACTTGCTAAATAGATTTTGGTATCCACATGAAAATTCAGAACGGACAACTATAGAGAATTATTATACATCTTGTAGTAATTGGTGATTTTCCTGAAATCTTAGGTCCTGAACTTGGTGGAACACATACAAAATGTAATCTTCAATCTAATTAAGATATTGTGGAAATTCTAGTAGAGTCTAAAAGCTGACCGCTTGCCCCAATATTAAAATATAGTAGTTTTACTAATATCATGACTCCTGGGAGCAGATAGGAATGAGCTCTTGCCTCTGCCAAGGATGAACAACACAGACTTCCAACATGAAACGAGAACCTAAAGATACAGAGCAAGAGAGAACCTATCAAACTAAATTTAGAAACATTTCTTCTTCCCCAGGGTTTGGGTGTTCTTTCTAACAGTTATCTTGCTTATTTCAAAATATGCCACTTGTAGAAGGAGGCAATCTCTGACTGCAAAAAAATGCAAAGTTTGTTGTATTTTCAAAAAAAGCTACTTGCACTTTCAAATGCTGAGCAGACAAATTCTTTGTGAAATGGAATTCCTCTGCACGCTCAAAAAATGAAATCCATAGTTTAACATATTTGAAGAGTCTTCCCAACTCTTATGACTTTGCTTTAAATTAAGACAAAATAATTTTACATTTAAGGTTACATCAACCACATCAGATAAGTCTCACCATTCTTACCTAAGAAGAAGCCTGGTAGCAATAAGCATGTTCTGCAGTAAAAGGGACACGTCCTTGACAGAGAACAGTTAGGAGGAAAAAACCACACACCCCACAAATAAAAACCAACAATATAAAACCACAGACCACAACCTGGCTACCAGCTGCCTCTTCATCAAAATCTTATTATATGGAGGGAAAAAGAGAAAATGGAGGGAGGCAAATCACTTTCCTATTTTTCCAGTCGACTGATGCAGGAGTGCTTTGTTTTCAAACACAGCTCTTAAAATAATTAAACTATTTCGTGCCAAGTGTTCTAAGGACCTGCACCAGAGATAATTATTTACCCGTTCTCAGTTACGTATCATGAAAGATATATCTCTGCAAGTCAGGCAGGAACTCCCAGCTCAGTTCAGCAACTTCAAAGCTGCCTTTAAAACCCCTGGCACTTGCAGAGGCACCTACTACACGCATGTTGAAATAGATGCCTTTCAATGATACATTTACCAATGCTTTCCAAAGACAAAATATAAAAGGAATTAAATCTCTGGGAGGTAATGAATACTGTAGCAACCTCAGTCCATGGAGAGCAAGGTTATCAAAAGGGTGATCATGGTAGAGCACTCTCTTGTGTGTAGTCAAAGGCCAATTGTTACTCCTGAGTTACTCTTTTCTGTACCAGCATTTTTCATGATAAAGCCACTTTTGAGGGCTGAAACTCAGGGCAGTAATTTTTAAAAGTAAGAGAAAAGTACAGGTAACTAGAAATGTAAACACATAAATTATTTCAAACATTGCTACCTTCAGGAAGATTGAAGTCAGTTTAACACGAGCTTCATATAGAAAAACTTGATGGTGATGGGTAAAGGGGCAAATCTAAGACACTGGCAAAGTGCCCTGAGTAGTTTCTTGACAGCTCTGAACTGAATTTAGGATGTACTATCACATCTACAAAGAGTATGGTGCAAAACCAATGCGTGTTAAAGTTTACAGCTTGTTCTGCCAGTAACAATAGCTGAAAACATCACTCTCCTGTCAAAGAGCCCCAAACTGTTTCTTTAGAAACACTTTGGAAAAGTCCTTTAGGACTTTTTTCCAGCATCTTTAAGTATACATCAGGATCCCATGAGAAAGATGACTTCAAGTGGAAGCTTGGGAAGACAGGGAAGGCTGGGGGCGGCTTGGTTCCCTCAAACTCTGCATGACACTGACAGGGAACTGCCAAGAAACCACTCTGCTTGCAATGTCTTCATTAAAAGGCTGAGATAGCTGCCAAATTAACCTCAAAGAGAGGTTATCTTCATCTGTCAGAGTGGTAAAGAAAATTATTAATCATTTCATTGTGGCAGGCATGTAAGACAATAGAGGTTACTGGGGGGGTTGGCCGAGTTATCTCACCAGTTATCTTGCCTCAGCAGTTCCCTGACATGCACCCAAACAGAAGTAATGCCCATTGGGAGATTGCAAACCCCTTGAGTTTCATCTTTATAGCAGAAAGTGTCCTGGATGTGGCAGCAACAACAGTTTCACCTGCTCGCTTGACCTTAGAGCCAGGCAGAGGGCAGATGGGTGCCATGCATTCCATGGCCCCCAGGAGAGCACCTGGGAAGAGTGGGCATATTCCCTCTCCACCTCTCCTTCAGCTGCTTGTGACAAAAAGTGGGCCCAGGCAGGAAAGAAAACCCAACCCATAGTATTCAGAGGTCTGTTTTCTGTAACTATTTTGCAGTCTGGGTTCTGTAAAGGTTTCCTGTAAGGACAGATTTCACCACTTGTACCGGGAAGTCCCCAGCAAAGTGCCTTGGCTCCCAACACAGTAAGCACTGTTTCCAGGACAAGAAATCACAATGAAGGCCCTCTTTTGCTCACTAACACATTGAAACCTGAAAAGGCCTGACATCACCCTTTTAAAACCATCACAGTGGTTACTTTCAAAGTAAAGCAGACCACGTGTTGACCTGCAATTACACTGCCCAGAATGAAACATCAGGACAACTGTTTAAGACACCAAATGACATCACTTTAATTAATGAAACCTGTCTATCAACATAATTCACTTAAACACCCAACACGTTCAAAGCTGCTTTAAAATTACCTTAAAGGGATTTACACAAACTGTCCCCAGCTTTCTTATCAAGCTGAGGCACAGAAATCCCTTCACTTTCTGTATAGGTTTATAAGAAATTAAATGCAAACACTAACTAAGGGCAAAACTAACTTAGTGAATATTTTTATTTCCAAACATGTGTGTTGTCTGGAAAATATATTTCATATGTTTTTACCTCTGAGCCACTAAAAATATTTTTATGGTGAGATGATTCCTCTGTCCAGACATGAAAAGACATAATACATCTTGCTGACTGACAGTCTCCTGAACTTCAGGTTTTTCATTCGTTAATAATACATGCTGCCACCAAAGTAAAAGGTGTTTTTTTTAAAAGCAAACCATATAATTTGTTTTCTTCCCCCAATGCCACCGTATTTTCAAACATCACTTTATAAACTTTCAATTTTAAAAAGTAGATAGATAACACATTTGAAAACAGCAAGTGTTTGTAAGTGTGTAAGATACATATATATGGGGGTTTGTTAGACACAGTGCAATGCAGTGGACTGATTGACAGTCCAATGACCTGTTCATAAAGAGACTTGGCTTTTACTTTAGAAGAGTTGTGTTACAACCTCCTCTAAACCAAGTCTTGGTCTTGGTCCTCACCTCAAGAACTCTTGACCTGCTGTAAAGAGAAAGCAAATACAACCATTAGGACTTTCTTGTCCCAAGTCCAAGCTTGCTTTGTCCAAAGAGAAATGCAGGGGAACCCCCATAGATCTCTCTTTTGGCTTGAATCACTCAAAGTACATTGTTCTTCCTTTCTATCATGAACTCAGTAACAATAAAACAACTAGTTTTTCTAGCGTTTAAAATCAGGTTTCTAGCCTCTTTCTCAGACATGCAAACACATAAATAACAATAAAACCATGGGGTTTGTTTTCTCCTCAGGGCAAAGGTCAAAAAGCTCCTCTGTTTTCCATCTAACCAGGCTTCCAAAAATGTCTTCCTAGTCCCTTCTTTACAGGGTTTACACAAAGGAAAGTCAGAGTCGCATATGAAGCACTGCCCCCTGAGTGCAGCTGGCTTCCTTGAGCAAGATCCTTTGGCTCCCTGACCTTGCCAATCTTTCAGCTAAAGCTTTTTTATAGGATTTAGTTTGGGTCTCCATACAAGGAGTGGGCATGGTTCATGCAGTTGGTTTCACCTCTCCAAACTGAATTCCCATGCCTGCTGTCTTTCTAATAGCTTCCAGGCTACACCTTCCCTTCAACAAATGCTCTGCCAGACAGATAGAATCATAAAATGCTTTGGGTTAGAACACACCTAGTTCCAACCCCCGGCCATAGGCAGGGACTCCTTCACTAGGATCAGACTGCCCAAAGCCCCATCCAACCTGGCCTTGAACACTTCCAGGGATGGGGCTTCCACAACCCATCTGGGCAACCTGTGCCAGGGCCTCACCACCCTCACAGTAAAGAATTTCTTCCTAACCTCTAATCTAAACATACCCTCTGTCAGCTTGAAGCCATTGCCCCTTGCTCTATCACTGCACTCCCTGGTGAACAGTTCCTCTCCCACTTTTCTGTAGGACCCCTTTAAGTATTGGTAGGCAGCATTTAAGTTTCTCCAGAGCCTTCTCTTCTCCAGGCTGGACAAGCCCAACTCTCTCAGCCTGTCTTCATAGGAGAGGTGCTCCAGCTCCCTGATCATCTTTGAGGCCCTCCTCTGGACTCGCTCCAACAGCTCTATGTCTTTCCTGTACTGGGGACCCCAGAACTTAGTGGATTCAAGGAGTTTATATCTTGGAACCATTTTGTTCAGTTGTATGGGTTAGTATAAGTAGTTAGGAGGACTGCTAGATTAAAATGTTCAAAGAATTCTCCACAGCCATGCATAAAAGACTCATCTGCACAGATGTGCAAGCTTTGGGATGGTATGGCCCACGCAATTCAATAAGGCAAAGCTAGAACTACCTGAAAAATACACTAAGGCCATTGCCCAGAAGAATATTGCTCTTCCCATTGTGGTATTTCATTAAAATTTTTTGGAAATCAATCATTTAAAATACATTCAGGACCTCACATCCTGTGGACAATAGCCTTTTGAATGCTAACCCCTCAAACTGCTTCTGTTATAATACTATTTAAGGATGATGCAACTACATGTTTTAAACAAAAACCTGCTATAAAAATCATTTTACCAAGAAATGCAAAACATTCCTTGTCTTCAGACCAATCTTTGGGATAAATACAATATTTTGACTTTTAGAGTCAGATCTTGAGTGGACAGCACAATCTATTACACCCTGTTTATTTCTTTGTATCAAATGGCCACCTCTCACCTCAGTATTTTTCTAAAATACAACATGCAACAGTACACTAAGCAAAGGGCAGCAGAAAACAGCATCATGGGAACACGGTAATTAAGAGCATATTAAAAAAAGATCACACAGTTAAAAAAAAAGAGATTATTATTTTGTAAAATTAGTGATACTTTTAAGTATTTTCAAACAACTTTCCTCCAAACGTTTCATTTCTTTTAATACTGTTACCAGCACTGAAATAAACGCACAAAAAGAAACTTTGCCTCAAGCCCAAGGCTCCCTTTTGAATAATTCAAAAGCAAGATCAGAGTGGTTTAATTAAAGGGCCCTTCCTCTGTTTCTTTACTCTTCCCATGTTGCTGTTACAGTACAATGTGCCTCTATAAGGAATGAAGCAATTCTGTAGCATCTATGCTGCTTCCATTTTCTTTGGCAATGCAATTCTATCGTCCTTAAAGTGACTTGGAACTAGCAATACTGACAACTGAAATACATGTAGTTTGTACACAACTGCTATCAGCAGGAAGAACTTCAGAGCATCCTCAAATCCAGTCATTTGTGTCCTGGCAAAAAATAGAAAGGGCAAAGTTTCCACATCTGCTTTACCTCTTCACCCCTCTCCTGAATGAGGTGGTGGATTGTGAGGCTCTAACACATGGCAAAAATTAGAGACTTCAAAGTTTACAGCAGACAAGCACTCGGAGACTCTGCCATTGGAACTTACATTTCAGCCTGGAAGAGTTAACATATTTCCTCCAGCTAAATCATTTGGCCTAATTAAGAAGTTCTCTCCCACACCATAAATCTTGCGTCTCTTGAGCCTGTGGGATATTCTAGCTCTAAGAACACCTGTACTGCCCAGAATCACAAGGTTGGAAAAGAACTGTAAGATCATCGAGTCCAACCAATCCCATCCTAAGCTAAACCATATCCCTAAGTACCTCATCTACCCTTTTTAAAAACACACCCAGGGAAGGTGACTCAACCCCCTCCCTGGGCAGCCTGTTCCAGGCCCTGACAACTCTGTCAGTAAAGAATTTTTTCCTAACATCTAACCTGAACCGATTTCAACCAAGAGCTGTATATGCTCAACTTAAGAACTGCAGAAATAAGCTTGAATGCCATCTGTGAGGGCAGCTACTGGGAACCTTTGACACACAACTCTGTATGATAGAGAATACTGTACAGCAATTTTGCATGTCACTGTTCATTCACTTGTCTGCAAGATATATGACATTCATAATGTAACTAATACAAGCAGTACTGATAAGGTCCATGGGATATTCCCTCTGGGATGTTGGCATTATATGGAAATCAAAGAGCACTTGTGCCTTGCAGATGTGATAGATGGTGACATGTGAATCTGTGTAAAAATGGCCTGCATTTTTAAAGTAGCAAAGGAGTCAGCAGAGCTAAAAGCTAGCTGTAACACCATGAACACCTCAGACTGCAAAGTCTTACATGGATGGAAACTAGATTCTAACAAGACAAACCTTTGCCAAACCCTAAGACAAGCTTATGTCCAGGCTAATTTTTCTGGGCAGATCTATTTCCTTTACCAGGCTGAGAGGGAACCCCAAAAAATCCATCATGGCCTTCTGTGCACTTAGCAGTTTTAACACCTGGAGAGAGGAGGCGGTTGTGAGCAGAAGAGAGAGACTTTAGGGCAGGTCCCTTCAGCTTTGGACAGGTCATTCTGCATTGCCTGGCTCAGTGCTGGAGTTAATCCATAGGGCAGAGAAAATATGGTCCACTTTTTAACAGACCTGCTATTCTTTTACTTTGTTATGGGTCACTATAGCATGACTGTGTTAATTGACCAACCATTAACCTGATTTCCAGTCATTAGTTAGAATTTCAAATTAATCTAATCAAACAGAATGTACCTTGTGAAAGTAAACACTCATTGATCTACTTTAGTCTCCAGGGTCTGTTTTAGGTAGCACAGGCTAACACAGGTTCTTTGATACTTCAGATCAAACCTCATACTCAGAGGTGTTATTTCTAACAGGTTGCCTCACACATTTTAGACATTTTAATTTATAAAATGGAAAAGCAGAGCTCTGTAATGACAAATCCTGCACTTTATGCACGGTGGGACACCATTACCACCAAATAATCCTTCCACCTCCACTAAAAACTGATACCTTATATTTTACCCATCCATAAACTATTTACAATAACTACAACATAAAATGAGATGTGAAAAAAGTCTGTGCCTTACTCTGCTTCTTTTAGATGCACAAAGGTCACACACAACTTTCATGTGTATTCTAACCTCCCCAGATGTAAAAATAATCTCAACACCCAATCTGTTTTCTGGTTTTGGTGGACAACTCCTTGGATTCCTCAGATTATTTTAGACCTTAGACAGGTTATACCAGTATAATTATGTGACTTATGGGTACAGGAGTTTTAAAATGGTGTAGATGCATTACTGTGAGCCGTAATAGGAAGGCAAAAATCACTGCAGAAAAGGGGATTTGGTTTTGTCTCCCATTTTGAAATAGGTCACTCCAATCCACCTAAACCCACATCAACAGAAAGGGTGTTTCCACTGTTCTGAATGCAAGTAATTAAGGAGGGAGGGAGGGGGGGAAAGCCCTTCTATTTTTTTAAGGGAAAGACCAAAATCATGAGGAACAGCCTCTTCCTAAGTACATTTGGTATAATGCAGTTCTACACAAAACCTCTCACAATAAACGCTGTGAACAGTACAAAATTACTTCTGCCTCGACTTACCTTTCACTTGCAGAGTTCCCAGTTGTCAAAAATCTAAAGCCCTTCATATCAAAGCCCTGTTATTATTGTTAAATCATTTTATTTTAAAAGCAATGACAGGGAGGTGTATTGTTCATACATGCTGAAGACACAAATGTGAAGAGAGTCACTTCTGATTTATTTTGCAGAGCCTGTCCTCAGCTCAGCTCCCCAGGCCAGCACAGCACCGGAGCTTCAAACACTGGCTCCTTTCATGACTCAGCCAGCAGCAGAGTTTACTCAGCCAGCCCTTCAGTTGTGCCTGCACAAACAATTGAGGGAACTTGTAGCAAAACAGATGAAGGAACCGATGGAGTTAAAAAACCCCCAAAACCAACAACAACAACAACAACAAAGTCTTTTGGGATGCTTTGAGTAAATATAGGTGACATGGATCCCAGCCAAGGTGACAGCACAGAAAGAAACACACTGTGGTTTGAACGAATAACCATGATGTACAAGGCTTGCTTGGGCAAGAGAAAAATAACAGGGTTACTGCATTTCTAAGACAACTCCAAGTTAGCTCAAAGAATGGTGAAGGAATAAGAACATGTCCATGGATGGGTCCCATTCAGCCAAGATCTATATACTCCTTTGTCAACCCAATCTTGGCAATTGCTTCTCTGGGACCTTCACAATGTCTGCGGTCTGCCTGAAGGCACAAGGTAGTTGATACAAGCAAGAGCAGTCTCAGTCAGCAGGCTCTGGCAGGGCAGGAGCTGAAAAGGGCATGTTTTTAAGCCCTTGAGCACAGCATATGAACACTGGTTCTAGTGAATTCACCACTGAACTCAGAGGTCCCGCTTCTGTCAATGGATAACAGAGAGGAAGAGTGGCCAGGGTGTGTGCCAACACTAGCCATCTTCCTGCTCAGACTAGGACCATGAAGTTCCACCTCTGGAGGCCTAAATTCCCACATCCCTGTGGGAAATCTCTGGGTTTCTTTCTAGCTTACAGTCCTCAAAGAATTAAACTGCAAAAAGGAATCACTAAAGGAGAACCTCCCCACCTCCGAACTTAAGATGTACAAAGACTAGACAGCTGTACTTTCAGGGACCTGAACAGTTGGGACAGGAGGTATCCTAACATTACAAAAGGGGTCTCAGACACCAGGTCCATGTGGACAACTGAAGATCCACATTTTTTGTCAAGCTAGAAAATCAAGCTCAAGTGCTGTGACAACAAAAGTGAAGAGAAACGAGGTCTTCCAACCCACTGTAATTTCAATTTCCCCCCCATCAACATGTGGACACACAGATCACACTTTTCTAAAAGAAGATCCACCTAGATAAAGACTAGCATGTGACATTTGAGTACACTATGAAGAGTACTCATGAGAAGAGAGCTGACTGACTGTTGTCTTTTTGGAGCATGATGATTTTCACAAATGCCCAACATTGTTGCATTACTTTTTAACACAAAATGAACTGACAACATCTGGAGCACTGGTTAGCATCTCCGTATCGTTCCAAAATCTTTACCAACTTCAGCCTTACAGGGTAAACTGCAAGTTGCTTGTTTTGAAATGAAGCATAAATACTGTTCTGCAGGCTCACACAGAAATCACAGAATCATAGAATCATAGAATCGTAGGGGTTGGAAGGGACCTCAAGAGATCATCGGGTCCAACCCCCCTGCCAAAGCAGGCTCCCTAGGACATATCACTCAGATAGGTGTCCAGACGGGTCTTGAATATCTCCAGAGAAGGAGACTCCACCACCTCCCTGGGCAGCCTGTGCCAGGGCTCTGTCACCCTCACTGGGAAAAAGTTCTTCCGCATGTTGGTGCGGAACTTCCTGTGCTCCAGCTTACAGCCATTGCCCCTTGTCCTGTCCCCACAGACCACTGAAAAGGGGCTGGCTGATTCCCCCTGCATCCCCTGCTTAAGATAATTATAGACTTTAATTAGGTCCCCCCTAAGTCTTCTCTTCTCAAGGCTGAAGAGTCCCAACTTACTCAGACTATCCTCATAGGGGAGATGCTCCAGGCACCTAATCATCTTCGTAGCCCTTGCTAAAGCCAACTCGTCCTTAAGCAGAATTACACTCAGCGAAGGCCGCATCTCACAAATTTTAAACCTCGTGGACTAGGCAAAATTATGGGCCTTTGAATTTCAGTACCATGAACTTCTAAACTGTCTGTCAAAAACAAACACCCAGTTTTTAACTGCATGTTCTAGTTCTTTTCTGACAGGTTCCCGTATTATGCTTAGATGGGGTCATACCATCTATACAATGATAATGTATGTCCTCAAACTCAGAAGGGAGCCTCCAAAATACTTAGATCTAAACGTTGATCTTCTTGTCTCACCTGTAATTGCATGGGGACAGGACATATTCTTCTTTTCCTCTATAATTCTACACATGCCATAGATGGTTGATCTGTACTACCATCGGAGTACTCAACACACAAGCAGATCAATATCACCACTGTAAATTTAAGTTCCTTCCAGCTGAAAGAATTCCGTCATATACTTGAACTACCGAGACATAGGAGTCACCCAGACTTAACATGAGCCAGCAGTGGCTCTTGCAGCTCGCAAGGCCAATGGGATCCTGGGCTCCATTAGAAGAGGGGTGGACAGCAGGGACAGGGAGGTGACTGTCCCTCTCTACTCTGACCTCCTGAGGCCCCATCTGGAGTCCTGTGTCCAGATCTGGGGCCCCCAATACAAGAAAGATGTGGAACTGTTGGAGAGAGTTCAGAGGAGGGCCACAAGGATGATTAAAGGGCTGGAGCACCTGCCCTACAAAGAGAGGCTGAGGGAGCTGGGCTTGTTCAGCCTGGAGAAGAGAAGGCTGCAGGGGGACCTCATTGCAGCCTTGCAGTACCTGCAGGGAGCTTATAAGCAGGAGGGGATTGAACTTTTTAGAAGGGCAGATGATGGCAGACAAGGGGGAATGGATTAAAACTAAAGGAAGGAAGGTTTAGATTAGATCTTAGGGGAAGTTTTTTACAGAAAGAGTGGTGAGGGGCTGGAACAGGCTGCCCAGAGAAGTAGTGGATGCCCCGTCCCTGGAAGTGTTCAAGGCCAGGGTGGATGGGGCCCTGGGCAACCTTGTGTAGATGCAGGCCTGGAGGTTGGTGGCCCTGCCTGTGGCAGGGGGGTTGGAGCTCTATGATCCTTGGGGGCCCTTCCAACCCAGACCATTCTATGATTCTATGATTCTCATTTTTAAGACCAATGCAATGATTGAAGAACAATGCAACCACCTGAAATGTAACAGAAACAACTAAATCTTCTTCTTTGCTTACAAGCAAAGCACAAACATGAATTTCTATCAATAAAAATACTGCAAACTAAATTGGTTTACATTTGTTATAGTGAGATAACACAATACTGCATATGCTGCTCTGAAAATAATTTTCATACAAATTAAAAGGTCAGCATGGAGATTTCCTAAGTGCAAGTTTTGGCAACTGTGGGACCTAGGTCACTAATTCATCTTGGAGAAGCAGTAGCTGCATGACAGATAACTTTTGGTCAGAATTAACATCATTATTACTCAACTGCTTAGAAGTGGTAAGTCAGGTAAAGCCTTGAACTAGGGAGCCATCCACATATATTTGTCCACGCCAGTATCCATCCACATATATCTATCCCTGATATCAGAAGGTGTGGCCTGGCTACAGAAAATATTCCTCCTAAACTTGAGTTAACTTTTGTGACAAAAGGTGAACATAAGTAAGAGCAAGATACTGGTTCAGGAAGACCACTGCCTCTTTACGTATCTTCCATGAGACCAGCAGGAAGAGGTAGCAGAGGCAGTGACAAAGTTTAGTGCTGCGATTTGCAGGTACTACTGAAAACACCTCTGCTCTGAAGAAGAGCTAAGGTAAAGTCTAGTACTGGCATCAGCGATTTGGCTACGATGACGTTCAAAGCAGAAAGAAATGACGGGGCTAGGATAGCAGTTCAGCCCAGCAAATTCCAGCAGAGAATAAAACCTGCTATCAAAGGGTTAGGTGGCTTTATTTACATCTGGAATTAGAAGAGGGCGCTGGCCTAGAATAAAGGATAATACTGGAATTGGGTTTAGGGTTGGTGCTCAGGCTAGCAGATATTGATAAACTGCAGTTTAGAAAGCGCCTCCAGGTTAACATGAAAAGTGGAGCTGGCTCAAACCACCTGACTGCAGAGATCTGTGTGATAAGGAGTGAGATAACATTACAATTAGGAGTGGAATTAGTGTTTAAACATACTCTGGAAGAGGTTGATAAACTGCATCATCTTGTTTCAGTATTAGGGAGGGCCACACACCATGATAAAGGTGCCACATGACAGGATTTCACATATTTAGCAAGCCCAACACCACCCAGCATGCTGGGCTGACTCCCACCGGATCCTCTGTTGACCCAAGGCTCCCCAAGCCATACCCGTGCTGCCACCTTAATGTGCTCCCGACCCCTCAGGATTGCTGTGTTCACGTCTGTCCTCATACATGGGCACAGTGCACCGAGCACTCCTGCCACGTACAGACTGCCTGTAACACACGTGCACCCTGTGCACAGGGGCAGGGAAAAGGGTCCCAAAAAAGGCCCCAAAAAAGGAAAGCATCTGCCTGATTCAGTCTTTGCTGTGTCTGTTTCCCTTTCATTTGCACGATGGCTGCCGTAACCGAAATACATCAAAGATGGAAAAAGTGAAGGATCTGGCAATTCATGTCTCCTCTCTTTATAGATGCATTTTTTAAAGCAGTGGATCAAGTCTGGGCAGCAGGTTGATCCTGCCAAGGAAATCAAAAGCCAAATAAGCCAAATATACTGAGAAGCAGCACAAAAGCTTGTCTGTGTCGTCTCCAAACAGGAGCTTTGCCAATGATGATCTTGGCAGTACTTTTTAGCACTTACCTTCTTCCCAATTCTTGGGAATAGGTGTCCACCACATGACTCAACATTTTCCAGGTTAAGGGAGGGTTGGGGATTGACCATGACTACTTCACATTACAGAAAAACCTGACACATATCTATGCCTGCATTTTAATCACAAAGTAAGCTCACCCACATTACCAATTAAAGGTAAAAAATTCAATCTTAGTGTCAGACAGGCCTTGGGGCCTGACAATGACACTTTCTGAAGAAGGACAAAACTTGTAATCACATTTCAAGGACAAAATCATGTCCACACAAGAGACTACATAGTTAAAAATCTTAAAAATCAATGTAAGTAGCACACAGTCCATCTCTACCATTTTCCAAGCTTGCAATTTAGAGAACGCAGAGTAGGCAAGAACGACAGTTGCTCAATTCAACCAGCAAATCTGCTTCAGCATTCACTGCAGACTCACAGAGGAGAAAGCTTCACGGTGATTCTTGCCAAGAGGGAATTACAATAATTGAGCCTCATGGTCACAAGACCACACAGTACTGTTGGGAAATGGTCACTGGTAAATAAGGGTGTAGCCCTGCAACATAGTTTACCAGTGGTGGGGGAAAAAAAAAGAAAATAAAAAAAAAATAGAAGGAAAAAGCCACACACAGAATATGGTTTTGCCCCTGAAAGGATACGAAGTCAAGAAAAAAGGATCTTACAAATCCTCACTGCTGTAAAAACTGTGGCAGGACGATGCTGCCATTCTAGTACCATCAATGCAATAACAAGGCAGAGTTGGGAATAAAGGTAAGCTGCAGAGTTAAGCCTGCAGGAAATAATTTAGGCAAAAGGAACAACAGCAAGAAAAGAGAATTCCAAAGGATGGAAGAGTAAAAGTTAGGATGATGTAGAAGTGACAGATGAACTTGAGTTTACTACGGTGAAGCCACAAAAGTGGTACCTTTCCAGAACGATCAATAATTAATAGCAAAAGATTATACAAGTCAGATGTTGATTTTACAACACGTAAGTAGGCTGATACCTCAGACTAGCAGAGATACACCCTAACACAGCAGAACTGGAAAGATGCCATTTAGCACCCTTAATGGTTGAAACCCAACCAAACTTCTTCTCATCCCGTTTGTATTTCAGGGATGTGTACCACTGGAACTGGAAGACTTTAGAGTTTGCCCAAGTTACCTCTTCTTGTCAGCAGAGAGCAAGCAAAGAACAAATCACTGCCTTCAGCCCTGTGCATACAAATGTCTCTTCTGCCTCTGCACTAAGTGAAACTCCTGCTAATGATCCAGCTTTGATTGTCCCACTAATTCACAGCATTTTTGCCAAACTGGCATCCATCCTCTACATAGCACCTTGCATTAGGAGTAGCTCCCACAGGGGCTTAGCAGGGTGCTGCTGGCCACCTCTAGGGAAGGTGCCTGGGAGTTGCAGAGGGAGGAGAGAGCAAAGCAACCTTTGCTCCTGCCCGCAGGGAGGGCACTGACTCAGCATGGCTGGGAGCGGCAGGGGCTTGAAGGGGAGAGAGCTTATCCAGCCAGGCCCTCCCCATCACGGGGGAACGAAAGGCCTTTTCATTAATTTCTCCCTCTGACCACTGCTTCTCTGAGGGAGGAAGGAAAAAACGAAGGTGTTATGCATTTAGCATTATTTCTCATGTAAGGAGGATACAAAGGCATCTCAGACAAAAGTGACTCCCATTCCAGTCCCTTAAGAGCTTCATACTTTACTGTCAACCCACCAGAAGAGGCAGGTTCTACTGGGGGGTCTTGTTTCTGTGTGCTAATGTGTCCTGATGTGCTATGTGGGACATTCTTCTAGCCTCAGCTTCTACCGCTACATTCTTAAATTCTGTAACACACCAAGCTCCTCCTGGTCCTGAGATATGATTTACATTCACAAAGAAGCAATATAGAGGGTTCAATACCCTGGTACAAGTTAACATGCAGTTTTCCAACCTATATTAAACTTGTATTATTCATGAGAACTCAATTATACATATTTTGTCCATGCTTATTAATAACCTTTGTCTCTACTAAGAGCTCACTGGGCTCTAAAATTTGTACTCAAGGATGTAGAAAATAGAGGGTTAATACTTTGAAATGCCTGTTCACAGTAGCCCAGATAACATTATAGAACCTGCTGCAATTAAGATTCATAAGCTCTATTTCCAAATCTCAGAACTCAGGTCAAAAACTGCAGTGACTTCCAGTGAAATACTGTATCCTGAGTCACTCCATACAAACAAGCTACTCCTATAAGAGCACTCCTCTGCTTCAGTAGGGGAAGGTGGCAAAGGAAGAAACTGGTAAGTAATAATTAAAAACTAAGACTGTGCTAACAAAAAAGTGAATTAATTGAAACAGCCCATGAAGTAGCCAAGTATATGCAAAGCAATTCAAGAGTAAGGCTGGCTGTCCAGTGCATGGGTCAAATCAGAATGTGGTCTTGATGGCACGTCCAGCGATAAAGTTGATCATGGATTTTTTTCTTGCTTACTCCCATACATGAAGTATTACTGCCAGTCCTTTCTGAAAGCAAACCTTACAGAACAACCAGGGAAATCAGAAAATTATACAGCCTGCATCACACCAGACAGTAACACAGAAAACAGAGTGGATTTTCTGGTTGAAAAAAACAATGAAGTACCATATAAAGTGCCCATTACTGTACCTTCATGACATCTTTATAGGTATGAATGGCCTCAACTTCGTCTTTGTCATCATCGCCATCATCCTCCACTCCTTCATCCAGAGCATCATATCCTTCATCCCTACTCCCATCTGTTTCTGTAGTATTAGTCATGTGGTCAATAAGCTGCTCCAGTGGAGGACTTAATTCTCGCTCTTCATTGTCCTTCAAACCATAGTCCAGAGCTTTATAGATAATAATCCCCAGTGATTCAATAACCTGTAAAAGCAAACAAGAAATATTCATTAATGCCATTTACATGAATGGATAGCTCAGTCTATGAACACCCTTTTCTGGTGTTTGCAATAACAAACTTAGCAACTGAGAGGGCAATAAATATCGCAATTGAAGAGAAAAATGATCCTCTAACACATACAGTAGTACCTCAGTAATGCAGCACAGAAGATGCAAAAGCTGGTTGTACCACATACCTACCACTTCCTTATTTCAAGGTTTGAAAGAAAACTTCATCATTTAAAAATCCACAATCAAACAGGACCCTTTATAGTTTATTTTATCTTTTTTCCTTTAATATGAGAAACCTAAAAGTAACATCACTCTAGACTTTGTAAGACTGAATTACACACATATGACCTTGGTGGGGGGGGGGAGGCGGTGGTGGGTGGGAAGAGATTAAAAGAAATAAACTAAGATGAGATGCCTCCATCCTCCCATAAATTAAGGGCACTTGGAAACTGCCCTTCAGTTTCTGCATCTCTTCCTTTACCTGAGAGGTAGCCAGAAGCTGCTGCCGACATCCTTATAGTAACTCACAGACCACCAGGGTATCAGCACACGGTAACTCCTTTCCGTGTTGCAAAGCCAGTGGAGGTACACATATGCTACTCAACCAACCAGCAACAGGATTTCATAGTAATGAGATAATGCCTAAATTTTGAAGTACATCTTGAGGCTTTTGAGGTACTATTTGAGGCTTCTTTTTTGTGCTCTGTCAAGAGCAAAGCAAACAGATGACCTCTTTGTAAGCTAGCAAAAAATCATCATATACATCCCAAAATGCTAAAGGCACATCTTTCTTGGCATCAACTGTTTTCCTTACGAGTAATATTGAAGCTTCTAGCATTTTAAAGACATAAAGAGATGGCATCTCAGACTGAGAAGTTTGGAAATGGGTATTAATGGAGAGGGAAGGAAAATGGGATCACAAGAGTAAACCACAAGAAGGTAATGTCACTGTTGCGAGATCCTTGCCTGACAACGGAGTATTACATGTAATCTCTGATCTTGTCTGTTGTGATGGCTAGCATGTCACACAAATGAGCAGATTCCAGTGGAGGAGTAATTGGCACTTCAGCAACTTTAATAACAGAAGCATTCCTAAACATACCAAACCTTGTCATCAAATGCCATTTTGTCTCATCTGGCTTCCAGATGGGTAAACAGGACAACACAAAAGGATTCTTAAAACATTAAATTTTACTCTAGCAGCTTACTTATTTCAGCACAGCAGAGTACTTTTGGCCTGAGAGGCTGAAGGTTAGCAAAGACTTAAGATGATATCCTATTAGTTTATCTAGACAGACAATTTAATGAACTAGCTGTAGTCTGACAGCTTTATACTTGCATACTTCGTTCTTCTGTTGAAGTTACTTTGCAGTACAAATTCACTTTGCAAGGCAGTGGCTAATAAACAAACAAACATTTTAAAAAACCCATTAAAAATACCCTTTTATAATTTCCAATAATTTTCATAACTTGAGTCAATATAAATAATTTTCCTATGCTGTTCTCTAGAAATGTGTTTATACATGTCTGGAAAATATTCTTAAAATGCAGTTTAGAAAAGCGATTAGGCAAATTAATGAAGAAAAAATTGTTTGAATTTATTTAGTTCAAAGAACAGCTTCTGACTTGGGAAAATGCTAGTGAGACAGCAAAGTGTAGCAGGAAAGCATCACTGCACGCTTGCTCAGTCCTCATATTCTTCCCCAGACTTCTGCCATGACCCACTTCGGAGTCAGGGCACTGCACCATATAGACCTTAAAAACAGCTGTAACAGATGAAACTTATGCTTGCAGCATGCCTGGCTTGCTTATTAGAGAAGGTATTTTGTAATAACTGCCTTGTAAAACTTATATTGTTATTAAAAAAGAGTGTGAAAATTTCCCAAACTAAAATATATTCTACTGGTAGGCATCTCTGTTTCCTGTAACTCCAGTTCTGAGTACAATCTCAACATATAACCCGTCAGCAACTGAAAGGGAACAAAGAATACCAAGTTAATTCCAATTTGAAGTAGACCTAAATGATGTACAATCGAATAATCACTTTGATATTTTAAACACCTGGGAGTAAACACAGTGTCAGTGATTTCTGACTTTAATAAAAACTACATTTGCAAGAGCTTAGCATATATGAGGACTGAAATGTGCAGAGTCGATGCAAAGAAAAACAGTGTCTTGTTCCATGCAGTGATGGCTGCTGAAGACAGCTTCTAGATTTTGCTACACCAACACTTAAAAAAAAAAACAAAACCAGAAAGGGGGGGTTATAAAGAAAGTGTGCTCTCTGCTTCCTTCTGTTTGGGAAGAGGATTAAGGCATTCGAAAGCTCCGTGGCTAAAACTGGCTGACAGCTGCTGCTTCCTTTGATGTATCAGCAGTGGGGCTCTCGCGGTGCAGTAACACTGTTTGTGCATTTTTATGTGCTATGAACAGATTTCCTAATACATGCAAAGCTGACACAACACGAAAGCCTGCAACAGCACCAGTGCAGACCTATATTCCAGTCTCTCAGCTCCTTATTGAGGAGTCATGATCAAAACTGAATTAACTCAGAGCCTGTCAGTATTACAGATTCTTCTTACTGAAAAAGACAAGGCAGCAAATATCTCACCCGAGACCCTTTGCTTTTCGACTTGCCTGAACTGAAAACATCCAGCACTTTCAGTAATACTGCTTTACCCAGGATCTCATAAAACCACACAAGTGCCATATGAATATCAGACAAAACCAAAAGTCATGTAATCTTCAAAATGCTTCTTCACCTGGCCAAAACTACTAATGCCACTTCACACACACAAACCTTCTAGGTCTATATAACTGGAAACGTAATACACACGGTTAGACAGCCAGCTCTTTGCCACTTAAATGCATGAGTGCTGTCATTCTGCCTGTAATACAAATCAAATAAAACAAAAGAGGAAAAGCTTTTCACAGCTGAATGGATGAATTGATAACATATGGTTTTTTGAGTTGGATAATCAAGGACTATCACTTTCTTCTTTTTTTTTTAAAGCATCAATTGTTTACAAAGAAGTCACTGGCTCTAAACGGCAGAGTTTGCTCATTTTCCACAAAATAAATACTTCTGGCACCTAACAAGTGACAAGCACTGGCACAGTTTTCAATTATATCAGTGAAAACAGAGGTAGAGTAGGAAAAACAAGTCTAAGAAGGGACTTAGCAAGACTCATTTAAACCATGGAGTTGTATATTGACACACCAAAACAACTGTATGACATTGGAGTAAGTGCCAGCACTAATAATAAATTATGCTGATCAATTAAAAAAAAATCAAGTTCTGAACCCTAAATTTTAGAGCATTATTTGTTCCTAAGTGATCTGCATTTTGGCAAAGGACCTGATTTTTGCAAATCAATCAGCACTAAGTAGCTTAAGAAATAAACAAGGAAGTCTGCATTATTATCCTTTACACCTTCTCACCAAGTTCTTTTCAAAGTCATGGCTTCGGACCAAAAAAAAGAAGAAAAAAGTTCCCACAGACTGAACTTGCACTCTGTTGTGCTTAAATCATTAGTGAAAGGGGAATTTTGTCTCCCTGTGTGTATTCTTTCAGTTCCTACACCAGTCTGGACTCGTATTATACCGTTCTTTTACAACAAGTTGTGATAAAATTGCTGGAACACTTTGACTTCAAACACGATGTAAAAACAGTATCCTGACTCCCCTTTTACACACGGGGCAAAAACAAACCCCAAATCATTCATATCATTTTCACACACAAACACCTCGTGGAACTTCCCATTCCATGTACCTTCCTCCAAGACATTAAGGCATGCCTCTAGGAAAGGAGTTCATTAGGGTTTTGTGTCTTTTATATGACACAAATCGTGTTCTTCCAATGGACGCTGCCAATTTCACATCCTCAGAACCTCTCCAAACATACAGGCCTTGTACAGGAACCAAACACGTCTGACGTTCAGAAGGTTTAAGTGAAAGGGCTGTACTTCACTTTTTAAAAAAAAAAATATATATTTCAGAGAAGAATCCTTTTTTCCCCCCTCAACATACATATATATATATCCTTCTGACTCCTGCTGAGGCACAGATGAGAACAGGCAGAATCTGCATGCCATTCCCCCCACTCACCGCACACACAATAGGGCACTGTCTGAGCTTTCATCCCTTTCCTAGGCTTGCCTCAATTTTTAAACAAAGCAACAAAGCCTAAGGACAGGCTTGTACTTAGAGCAGCAAAGGGCTTTTTTTCAGCTTAAATGCCTGTCCCTCCCTAAAGATCTCCCTTCCTCCAAAAGCCACCACAAGTTTTGTATCCCTACACTGGGATTAAAGACGCCATACAGCTCCAGCTCTTCAGGTGAGTCAACTAACTTTGAACTCTCCCACAGGGACCTCAGATATGGCAACCAGTCACAGCATTATTTGCCTCACTACCAAACCGTCTTTTATGAATTCTAATAGATTTTGTTTAAATTACAAATTTATTCTACAGTTACTATTTTTAGGTGCTCCCATTTCTTACCAGCAGATCTCCAACACGCTTTATGAAGGAGAATTATGGTAGGAGTGCTGAGAGCTGGGAGCTGGCATTAGCCACAGCACTCCTTAGGGCAGAGCTCCTCTCCAGCACCAACTCTGCCACCACCCTGGTAATAGGCACCACTTAGTCAATTTGCAAAGTCTAACCTGTCCTACTGCTGACTCTAAATTAGGAGCCCCACACTGTGCTTCTGGAATCAACACATGGCATAAACATATCCGCAGACATCCTGAAAGTCAAGAATTAGGTATCTTAAATTTTCTCTGATGCATTAGAAGACACACAAAACCACACAAGTTTTTGTTGTAAAATTCTCTAATACCATCCAAAACACAGGCATGTTAAAATCTAATGTTCTTCTCTAGATGACAGATGGAGCAAGCCATTGCCATGGTTAGCATTTCCATTTGTAACAAATTAATCTGCTGGCTTCTTCAATATCCAACTGAAAAATCCCACGCTTTTTAAGAGGGGTGAACAAACACCAGAGTTAGGATACCTTGGTTATTTACCTCATCCTTAGGCACCCTACATAACTCTGAAGAGTACCTCAGGGAAGAGTATAAATAGGTTGTTCCAAGAGATGTACTGCATACCTCAAGTGTACTGATGTAGTTTTTACCACAGCATTCCCCAGTGAAAACAGGCTAGCATTACCCAGGCTTTAATAGCTGGGGACATTGCTATATTTAAATACGACCTTCACTAAATTAGAGCAACTTGCAACAGACTTTCAAATGAGAACAGTGTAAAAACTTCCAAGTGATTCCAGGTAAGCAGCAAGGATTCAGTGTTTCTAATGAATCAGATAAATCACTCATTTCCAAAGAATATATAGATGTAAAATAAAGGATTATTTAACTACTGGGTGATGTTGGTTTGCTACTGAAATAACAAGAGCCTACTTTCTGCACCATAATGAGCCTTGCTACTTAAGACAAAGCAGTAACAAAAGCAAAGCACAAAAACCCCACAAAACCAGAGTCTGTTGGGCCTAATAGAAAAGATATGAAAGGAAATTAAATACACCCTTTTAACAAAATTCAGTCTGGTTTAGATACATTCAAGAGTTATGAAAAATTCTCTACTGTATTCATCTTTTCCAACATGATTTTATATCCATGAGTCTTTGAATGCACTAGCTAGACAGACCTATTTAATGAATTCCTTTTATTATGCAGGTATACATTAGAGAGATTCTGTGGCAGAACTCCTGATCAAAGACATGGAGCAGGCCTAAAACATACAAAGGGGATTTGTTTTGGGGTTTGTTTTGTTCCCTCCAAAGTGAATATGTAAAAACTTAGGCAGTTAAATGTGTTGGACTCAGTTGCCTCTAATAAAGTAGCAGTAATTTAACTGTAAGTTTATTAAGGCTCAAGTGTAATAAAACTCTCCAACTTATTCAAAGGTTCTAATAATTATAAACATGGTTTTGGTTGTTCAAGTTTCATTATAGATATTATCTAAGGAGAACTATCATTTATTAGTATAAATGAAAGCAGAATTTATTCCACTCTATCAGTCTCAGCTTACATTTTATTTGCTGCATTAAAACACTGAAACAAACCCCTCATTTTTCTTCTAGTTTTTGTTCATACAGTATAATCCCCAAGATTAAGATAAACTGTTACTCCTGTATTAAGGAATTTATCCAACCTGAAGGAATTTCACCAAAGTGACAGTTCATCCCCAGAGAAAGCCAAAATTAAATCCCATCATTTAACTGTAGAGGCACCAGTAATAGCTGCAGCTCCAGTAAAAGAATTAGGTGCAATAACTGAGTAACACAGATAGCAGAAGTCATTTGAAAGTTCTTAAATGAACCTCTATTCATATCATGGTTTTAAATACAGGCCATGTTATCCTGCTCCCATTTAAGTAAATGGCAGAGATGGTGATCACATTAATTATTCTAAGCTTGGAATATATTTGAAAAAACAAACAGGCAGAATGTGTATGTTGTTCCATTTCCCTACTGTAGGCTTAAAACTATCTGAATGTTGTCTTAAAATATCGTACCTATATAGAATTTTAGGCCCAGTATCTTGTCTTGATTTTAAGAAACATTTCATTCTCACAGTCTGTAAAGACAATCTGCACCAAAACTTAATTAAAAATCTTGGCAGCTTTGAAATTAAGTACATCAAAATTAAGTTCATGAAGGACCCAGTGACTATGGAAATGATATAAAAAAACTTTATCCTTCTTTCTTAATTTAAAGACACAAAAGCAGCCCATGTCACAAACTTGCATCTCACACATGGATTTTTCTTTTTTTATGCAAACTCTCAATGCAGTATTAATCTGATTAATCAACAGGTAGTATTATTACATCAGAATCATTTAATTCTATACCTCTCCAACAAGATCTATTACTCTTTCCACCACACGTAACCTTTCAGTATTGTTGTCTTTACTAAATAAAGTCAGGTCCAATCAAAGAGTTGGTTTTATATGTTGGGGGGGGGTGTGTGGGTGTGGGTGTGTGTGTGTGTGTGTGAAAGATAAAACATCTGTCCTGGGTTCAGCTGGGACAGCCTTGCTTTCTTCCCAGAAGCAGGTGCAGGGCTGTGTTTTCTATTTAGGCTGAGAATAACGCTGTAACACACTGATGTTTTAGTTGCTGTGGAGCAATGCTTACACCAAGTCAAGGACTTTTCAGATTCTCATACTGCCCTGCCAGCAAGGAGGCCGGGGGTGCACAAGAAGCTGGAAGGGGACATGGCCAGGAGAACTGACATATCTACACCATATGACATCATGCTCAATATACAAACTTGGGGCAAAGGTGGCTGGGGGGCCACTGCTCGGGAACTGGCTGGGCATCGATCAGTGGGCGGTGAGCAATTGCATCGCACATCACTTGCTTTGTTTACTCTTTATTGTTGCTGTCATGGACCCTTCTTTTTCTGTCCTTTTAAACTATCTTTACCCATGAATTCTTCCTGTGATTCTCTCTCCCATCCCACTGTGGGGAGGAGCAAGCAAAGGGCTGCGTGGTCTTTAGCTGCCTGATGAGCTAAACCACAACAACTTCTATATAGAGATTTATACAGAAATAGAGAGCAATCAGCTGAACTCCCTGAGCAAGCCAACAGAAGGACCAAAGACTCTAGTTGACTACCAAAACCATAACAGGGCCACAGAAACTCCAATGGGGTCAAATTGTGTAAGAGACAGAAATTGCCATATCAGCCTTTTGAACAAAGCCTTATCTTGATTGCATGAGAATATCAGATCAACTTCAGCAGCAGGTGCTGTAGTGAGTGAGAGAAGTGACCAGCTCAAGGAAAACTGGTATAAAGGAGAGTGAAACTAGTTCAGTGGCTCTGATCCATAGAATTCGTGTGTGACTGGTTTAAATTTGGCTGATATTGCATACCTGCCTATGGTCTGTCAGACAAGCTATAGAAGAAAGAGAATAAAATGCTTCCAGTAGCTTTGATTCAGCTCAATTTATGGTAGTCATGAAGCAATGCAAAATCAATGCCACTTTTGTTCAAAAGACCTACACAGTTCAGCTAATATACTCAAAAAGTCAGTTTGCATTAACTTCTCTGCCCTCCCACACAGATCTCATTTAAACCACTACAGTTGCCTGCTACAGGCTTGGCCCCCATTTAATGAATGCAAAAATTAAAGTGAGTAAACACCTGCTGCAACGTAAGCCACTTCTTCTGTGAGTCAAGAACTCTCTCACACCTATTTTTCCCAAAATTAACAACTACAAAAGCCAAGCAAACAAAACACCTGTGCAATGAAAGCTATTCTTTTAAATACAAATTCTTGATTAGTTCAAGTTTTACATTTGCCTTTATGTCTTACAAGCTTTCCAGCAGTGTCTCTCAAGAGACTTTACAAAAGTTAGGCTTGTTTCACCCTATTTGTCAGAAGTGTGTGTGTGTGAGCTTCAAGCATTTCACAGATTATGAACTTCAGAGACAGATGAAGCACCTGAACAAGTGCACACAGAGCTGGGAACATGACACCTCGTATAACTGCATCTTTCCTAAAATTTTCCATTCCTAAAAATATATATCTGCTTCTGACTCTTAACAGATTTCTTGTCAGCCAAATTGCTGCAATGCCAAGATTTTGTTCCTGAACTCAATGATGTCAAGGAACAAACCCAAATTAACAACACAACAGGCCACTTTTAAAGTGACGTGCTACAAAACAATGGTTAGGGCTGGAAGAGACCTCAAAGACCATCTAGTTCCAACCCCCCTGTCGAGGGCAGGGACACCCTCCACTAGACGAGGCTGCCCAAAGCCCCATCCAGCCTGGCCTTGAACACTGCCAGGGAGGGGGCAGCCACAGCTTGTCTGGGCAGCTTCTGCCAGTGTCTCACCAACCCCATCGTGAAAAATTTCTTCCTTATATCTAAGTCTAAATACACCTTCTTCCAGTTTATAGCCCTTACCCCTCATCCTATGACTACATGCCCTTGTAAACAGTCCCTCCCCCAGATTTCCACTGTAAGGTCCCCCTAGAGCCTTCTCTTCTCCAGGATGGACAAACCTAACTCTCTCAGCCTGTCTTCATACGGGAGGTGCTCCAGCCCTCTGATCACCCTACTCTAAGTTGGGGCTCAGGAGAGCAGAGTAGAGAAGCCTAACATATGCTGCTGTTTTCTAGTGTCTGGAGTATTCATTAACTACACAGAAAGCAATAAAAATCTGGTATCATGATACCAAACCTCAGTAGACACTTCAGAATGGAGAGCCACCCTGCAAGAAGACTTAGAAAGGCTAGAACAGTGGGATAAGAATCATAGAATCATAGAATGGTCTGGGTTGGAAGGGACCCCAAGGATCATAGAGCTCCAACCCCCCTGCCACAGGCAGGGCCAACAACCTCCAGGCCTGGAGCTACACAAGGTTCCCCAGGGCCCCATCCAACCTGGCCTTCAACACTTCCAGGGATGGGGCATCCACTACTTCTCTGGGCAGCCTGTTCCAGCACCTCACCACTCTTTCTGTAAAAAACTTTCCCCTAATATCTAATCTAAGCCTTCCTTCCTTTAGTTTTAATCCATTCCCCCTTGTCCTGCCAATAAGAAAAACCTTATGAAGTTAAACAAGGACCAGCGCATGGTCTTGCACCTAGGAAAACATAACCCAGGGGTGCAGCACAGACTTGGATCAATCTGGCTGGAGAGCAGTTCTGTGGAAAGGAACCTGGGGGTTCTGGAGGACAGCAAGCTCAGGATGAGTGAACGAGGTGCTGAAGCAGCAAAGCAAGCCAGCAGGATGCTGGGCGGCATCAAGGAGGCTGCACCAGCACTGATAAGAAAGTCATTAGCCGACTCAGCGCCTTTCAGGCCACACCTGAAATACTGTGTTCAGTTTTGGTCACTGCTATACAAAAAACGATGTGGACAGGCTGGAGAGGGTCCAGGGAAGGGCCACCAGGATGATCAAAGAACTGGGAAGCTTGCCAGATGAGGAAAGGCTGAGAATTGGGTTTGTTCAGCCTTGAGAAAAGAAGGCTTAGGAGTGACCTCATCACCATGTTTCAGTACTTAAAGGGTAGATACAAAGAAGATGAAGACTCCCTTTTTACAAGGAGTCACATGGAAAAGATGAGGGGTAATGGGTACAAGTTACTCCTAGTGGAAAAAATTTCACAATGAGAACAATCAGCTATTGAGATAACCTCCCCAGGGATGCTAGCATTTATTACATAGCCACCCAAGACGAACCATGCACAGCTACCTCCACTATCTTGTGGAACAGCCATCAGCCATACCAGGGCAGATAGCTGGTGACTTCTTTCATAAATGAACTCATAGGAATTCACACATAAGGCTTGTGAACAAAAAGGTAAAAAAATTAGAGACTCTTACTGAGGTGGTTTTGTTAGTCAGATGTGCAAGAAAACTCGAGCTTGACATTCAGGCTGTAACTTAATAATGAAATATGTGACTTTTCACATGGACTACAATGATAGTCCAAGGAGTTACTAATGTGCCAGACAACTATTCATTTAGGTCACATATGATCTCTAAAACTATGTCATACAAATACAACACTGTAGGCTGCCAAAGCCTCTGCAAAGCTCCTGATTTTATGAATATTCTTCCATGTCCTCTTCCCCATAAACAGCAACACTGGATACAGGCATTTGGATCACTGGCTTTCAAATACTCCTCCAGGACTGAATGCCTAAGTGAACACAAAATAATTCAGTAACAAGCAAAGGAATTACTGCACAATTACCTTCAAGCTCTTGCAGTGGCCTCATTGGCAACACTTGGATTTGCTAGAATAATGCAAGAAAGCACCAGTAGGCACTGCTGACAATAATCTTTAGGTCTGAAATTCAGACACAATCATAACATAGAAGGCTGATTTACAGGGCAACAGAACGTGTAGCTGCATCTCAGCAGAAAGCTTAGCACCTGCTCTTTGGGCTGCCAAACCCCAGAGAATCCAGTTATGAAATGACACTCCCAGTTTTCTGTTTCTTTCACTCTTCATTCTGAACAGTGAAATCCCCCCAGAAGAAATCTATATTAAAACATACCTCTATTACAGTTAAAATTTCCTGATATATAAAACATACAGTTTATAACCTCAGGCATGAAGTATCTTAGCATAAGATATTCTAGTGCCTGCCAGCTCCTAAAGCCATCAGTGTTCTGAACTGTGACAGTTTATTATCCTTAATGGGGCTGCCATATTCCTGGATTACAAACTGCTAAGCATTATTTTTATTGCTGTCTGCCAATAACAATAATTCTCCATGTATTTTAGTACAGTGATGATAAAGACTTACTTACAGTCACAGTTCAGAAGATTTACACTATTAAAAAAAAAACATTTTATACTTTTATTAGAAGGGAAAAAAACCCAAACCACCCCAAACAACCAGAACCACAAAAATACCCCCAAAACCCCCCAAAGCATTCCTAACTGGCTCCATGCAGAAATCTGTATGACACAGCCACATTTTCTACAATGCTCAGCACTCTAGATATATTACCTATATAACTCATTTAGCTGCTCCTATAGCAGCCAAGTTACTAAATATTCATTCATTGGTGGAGAGAGGGGAAGTCCAACACTTACACCTACATAATCTGCACAGGTACTTGGGGAAAAAAGGCTGAAGTTGGAAAATTAAAATTTATATACATACCTATCAACTAGACTTACTGCCTCAAAATCTACAGTGAAATTCTCTGTGCATTTTGAACTGCTTTGGAAACTTAAGAGTCTCATAGATTTAGGCCTAAAAGAGCTAATCTTGAGTTTCTCCTGTGCTGAGACCTTGCTAATGGATGTGCTAAAATCAGGTCCTGTATAAGCCACTCTCTCATTCCCAACACAAGGAAAAGCAAGATACATGGAGATGCATAATGCAGGTAACATGGTAGCAAGGGAGAACATCAGGGCAGAGTGACCTGTCATACCTGTAGGACCAGACCACTGAAGGACAGTTTTAACACAGTCCTACACAATTCATCCCTGCATCAGGATTCACAAGGTCCTCAAAGCTTCCTCACTGGGTTGCAGAAAACAGAGCTGAGCTCAGGTGTACCAGGAGTATAAATCCCCTTAGAGATCTCCTACTTTGGAAATTAAACCCATGCTGCAATATTCCCCTGTCTTTCTAGCCATATTATCTTCCTTTAAATGACAGAATGGGATTCCTACCTGGATAAAGGAAGTCAAACTATTATGATTTGCACTGTGGCAAGTTTCCTGATTTTTAAAACATCACCCCTTTTTTTGGTAAAATATCAACTACCATTCAGAGTTTGTAATTTCTACATAATTGTTGTCACAGCATCTCTAAATCAGAATATAGTTTCCTCCACAATTTTCTTAACACGAAAGAGCCACAGAATTCAAATCCTAAATTTAGTCTCACCTTTATGGCCTTAAACTCCCCAGCAAAAATAAGCTGAACTGCCCTCCCTAACCACACTGTAAAACACAGGCATTACTTCTTCCATCTAGTGCTTGGGCCAGTTTCAAATGTAGCAACTGTATGGGGCTGAAGGTCCTGTGGGGTTTTCCCAATCGCTCATTTCTTGTGAGACCCCACAATGGTCATTTCCCCTCTCCTGTAAGAGTTTTACCACCTGTAATATGAGGATATTGACCGATTTTCAAAGCTTTGGATGAGAAGTGCTGTGCAAGTCTAAATTATATTTCTGCATGTCACACACAGAGGCTTAAACTCAGCTGGAAGTGCCTCTAATCATCCAGTTTTCCCCATGACTTTTGTTCCCTATAAACTGGGGGAAGGAAAAAATGAAGGAAAATACATGCCTGAGGCTAATGGTTAGGCTTATCAGCTGGGTGCAATGCAACACACAAAACTGCTTTTCTCTGAAAATAAAAAGCAAGGCATAAGAGCGATTTATTTAAAAAGAAGTAGCACAGGTAGCCAGAGAAAACAGCTACTATCAGATTGTTCTAAACTACACAGGCAATAAATATAGACAGCACCATCCCTTTGTCTTGCTAAACCAATGTAACTATACCTACCAGTCTAAACTCTAGAGAATGAATGTCTTTAAGAAATAGGAAAAATGGCAAGGTTTTGATATTTTGGACATTGTGGCTTTAAATTTTGATCCCTAATTTCAATAAGAATCTCTAATTATTTGTAGTATCTTTTAAGATTTTAACATTTTACAAGCTCAAACACATCCACACACCCTTTTCAGAATATCTTTTGTAGTACAGACAGCATAACAGCTCATATTATAGCTCAAAAAGAAATTCCCTTGCATTTTCTAGGCCAAAGAAAATGAAAAAAAGGGTTATTTCTTCAGATATTTCTCTAACAAATGAAATAATTTTCCTGGAAGGAATAAACAAACAAACAAAAACTACAAAGCAATTCAACAGTCAGAAGGTCCATTACAGAAGGAACACTAAATTCTCCTGGGCTTCCATAGGAACTGAAGCTTTGGAATAGCAAAACCATTCCTGCCAAGCAAAGAAACAAGTTACTGAAAAGTAATCTCCTTAAATCTGAGACTCATCCATTTGATTCTACCAGAGAACCTATTTCTTCTTATTTTTCTTTTATTTTGTAGACCCCCCCCAAAGTTTAAGAGATGCAAGAATAGAATTAAAATGCCATTGTATTACAGGCATAACCCCAGATTTCTTTAACTACATGAACACACTTACCAATATTCTTCAAAGAGTTAAAGATCTTCAATCAAGTCAGTTTGAAAGAGCATCTACTCAACTACCTCAGGGGAATCAAACGTTCAGTGTTTCAAATGCCAGTGAACGATTTATAACTGTGAGACCGGGAGCTCAGGGTGATGGCAGACTTTGGGGTGTTTTTCTTCTCATTAACCCTTTTGCATGGATTGTTTTTCTCCTTTGTCCAGCCATCCCATGCTTTACAACACGGCGTATTCTCCCATAAAAAACAGAAGAGGCAGTAGCATGTAAATGGTAGCTTATAGGGAGCTGGAACAAAGGAGGGTAGTCTTGTAAGGATTGGGACCTCAACAGACAACTTGCAATGACACCACTTCCAAGAATGCTGGTTTTAAGGAATAACTGCTACCTGCTAAACTCTCTGGGGTGGGTGGGTGTCATCCTCACCTCTTCACCTTCCCTCTGCTAACATCACAGGATTTATGTAGCAATGAGGTCTGCCAGATGAGAAAACTGACTGCTGAAAAAAGTCAGGCTTTCCTGACCAGCTCAGGAAAAGGGGAAAAACCCCAGCAAACCCAAACCCCAAATCTCTAGCCTACGGCATGCAGTCTCTACGCATGTGTCTACATGCACTTTGTGCTACCATACATCACCATTGACTATAGGCCAAAGGAAAGCACTGCACTGCAGAAACCTCAGAGCTTTACTTACAGATAAATGTCTTTTTTAACTGCAAGAGCTAAAATTAGCCTTAACAAGGAGCAACGATGGCCTGACTGTGTGCCGTAACTACTCAGTATTTTTAGATAAAATGTTGTGTGCAAACATAAACCTTCCTCTGAAAATGTTTCTACTTCTTTACAATACACCCTCTTCCCTAGTCTCCAGATTTATCAATCAACATTGCTTTTTATCAAATGCTTATTGTGACAGAGCTGGGGGAAAAGGGGATGTGTGAAGGGAACTCTTATGAGGTTTTGCTTTACTCTTTAGATTTTAGGTCTTATACTTAAGATTTATAAAAAAAAAAAGTTTGATTATTTTAAAATTGTTACATAAAGCTGAATCGAGTCAACCAAAAGCAAGATAAAATAAAGGTCTAACTCAAATCATAGCATTATTTTAAACTAACATGGTTAGTAAATCTGTAAATCTAATAACGTTAAAGAAATGTTGAAGTGGAGCAAAATACAGCCAATACAGGTTTTTTCTTTTAACATTTTAAAAACTGTGGTAAATAAAAACACTTAAAATCAAATTTCTAAGGATTTTTTCCATTACACTCAAGGAGTTTTTTTACAGAGTAATACATGACATTCCGACAATCCGACAAAGCCCAGGTGCAATGAAACAAGCAGACTGGAAACACAACCTTCCCGGCCTATTGCCCTTACTTAATTAAGCTAATAAAAAGTATTCTACCAGAAGAAATGAAGCTTTTCTCTGTTCCAGAAAGCTCTCTATTTTTAGATGGTCAAACTGAGGCAATGAATAATGTTTAGAAACATTTTAAACACATCTCCCAGCTAAAACAACTATTCTGTCAGTTGATCAACCAACGGCACTATGTGTCTGACCTAAAAATCTTGTACCAAAAAAAAAATAAAATAAAATTCAAGAGAGAAATAAGATTTTTTTTTTTCTCTTCTGCAGAAGGTATGCCTCAAACTGAGCATTACTGCTCACTAGAAAGCATGGCCTCAGGGAGAAACCTCTTCCAGTGAGCAGACGCTTCAGTAGCTGCTGCTCATATGGGAACGCTGTATGAAATGTGAAATGTTAGGCAGGATGGCCAGCAGCCACCACAGATACAGGCTTAACAATTCCTGAGAAATTTTAAGGACTAATTTTCTTAAGAGCATACAAGATATTTGCCCAAATCTCTTTGGCCATTTGACTACAGCAAATTTTTTTTCTGGACTGCTTTAGAGCTGCTTCCTCCAAACAGACCTCCTTTTACTATGAAACTTGAAGTTAATTCTCTATTGGAGAATTTTATTTGTTCAACATGAAGCTGTTTACAACAGACCACTTGTCACTGTTTTCTAAGGAATAGAGGCCATTAAACCTAGGAGAGGAAAACTAAGATGACTAATGAGACCTATTAGGTCTGCTACAATCATTTATCAATTTTGCAGCATTCATTATTGAGGGCCCATATTTATGTCTTTTGTTCCATCACATTTTTGGGCTACAGCATAAAAAAAACCCAAACCACTGGACCGGTAAAAACCATTTTCTTTCTCTTCTGTGACTTGTAAATGAAGGAATAACCACTTCTTAATTATAAACCCAGAGAAAATGCATTCACAGTCCTGTTTCTGCATTCATTACTCATCCTGTGACCAATGTGCTACAAACTGGTACGATGTTTCTGACTTACTATGGGTTGCACACACTTAACAAGGTAGCACATGCTTTGTGGGATAAAGTGCCCACAGTCACAGAAGGGTATGGGGGCACTTCAGTTTTCAAGTAAAATGGCCTTTTGTTAACTTTACTAGATTTTTGACCGACCATATTCCTCTTTGGAAAACTCACCTTAGAATTTATGTTAACAGATCAGAACAACACCTCTGAAATGAGCCCCTGCGTATCCCTCCCTGAGCCTTTGGGTGTTGCTGTGCAAAATGCTCCTTTTGGATGAAGTTCAAATGGAAGATGAAATCCAGAAGCTCACCTAAAAGTCAGTTTGCTGATGGTACCTAAAGCTCTCTGAAGAGAGCTAATCTGAAGTACCTTGGACACACATTCCATGGACACAGGGTCCTCAACATCAACTTCCTTGTTCTACAGACTTGCAACCTGCTGTCTCTTACTGCGATGGACTGAGTCGAGACTGAAACATCATAAATAACTTTAATGCAAGACGAAAGAACAACTGAAAAGTTGTAAAATAACCACAAAATTAAGCTAGTTCAGTAAGAATAACAGCAGCCAGTACCTTGGACCAAAATTTTGGGACATAAAACCTGTGGGTGTAGCTGGGCAGTGCAGATGCAGTCTGTACTAGGCTTCTGTCTAAATAGAAATTGCTGGCAGGTGGCTGCACCTCTGGGGTCTCTGCACCAGCACTTGTACCCTGTGATGAAAACCTAGCAGTGTTCACTGGAGTTCCCTCCCCTAGCTGGAGAGGGTTTAATATAATTCTGGGGAGATAGTTTAATAATATATATATTATCGCTATCTATAAGCTACGACATTAAGTATCCTACTTTGAGTCAATACACACAATCAGCAAGCTAATGGGAAAGAAAGAAAATGTATTTTATATCCATCACCTTAATCACAAAGTACAATGGGAAGAGAACACAAATTTGGTACAGTACAGTGAAATACACCCTTGCAATAGAAGTGAAAATATTGACAGAACAGGGAAATTGTCTTTAAGATGAAAACCACAGCCCTATCCTGCAAACCTTTATACTCCCATGGCTATAGTACAAGATGACACCTTTCACCAGTTGTTACAAAGTATATTAAATTCAGTCAGAGACTGCTGTCTGATTCCTCTCCAACACTTTAGCTTCTACTCCAATGGAAACCAGAAGATCTTTAAAAAACACAGATGGTCACTGTCATTACGAAATATTTTGAGTCCAGCAGAACAAGTGGAAGAACTAAAGGTTCTTTTAAAACCATAAACATCAATAATTCAGACATTCTGAACAAAACAGCCTGGTTTTCCTCCTTTAACATCATCAGTATATTTTGTTTTCCTTGCTCCTACAATGTTGTGAAACTGGAAGTAATTCTGATCAATGTAAATTTATCAGAGAGATGTAACAACAACGTAAAATATCTAAAATGGAATTTGGAGCTTTGGCTACTAAAAGGTGAAATAATACAGGAACACTTATGCTGCAGTTCTAAACCAGCACCTTCTACCCACTCTTCTTTATCCTATGTGAAGGAAATGATATGCAGACTAGGCAATGGGGACTTTAACTTAAGTAAAAGATCCCTAAAACCAAATGTGTAGTTAAACATTAACAACAAGCACTGGTGGAGGGTTTTTTTTAATAAATACCAGTGTATATCTACACACTACTCAGTAACCTACTCATCTTCTTGTAGGACATCTACATTTCTTACTGCAGGTTGAATTTCAATGGGACTACAGCTAATGAAATATGGATGAAATAAGGTTGGCTGTATACTAAACATTTACAATGTCCTGTGAATAATTAAGGCACAGTAATGATAATCTCTCAAGCCACACCCTTCCCATACAGGATTCTTTTCACCAGTGTAGCACCTGGCATGCAAGTCGGGGCTCTCCCCTTCGCTGAGTCCCCGCTTGCTGAGCAGAAGGCTGTGAGATGTGAGTTGATGCAGGAGAAAGAATTCACAATTTGGCCACTTCCACAACCAGAAGGAGGTCACATCTCCCAGTGCCTAAAACAAGGGATTTAGGAAGGCCAGAGGAATTCTGGATTCTCTGCACTCACCAACTCTAGCCTGTCTTTCCACCCCAAGGTTTAATTTCTTAATACTTTTCAATCAGCAACTGAGAGAACAACAGTTTCTCAAGGAAAGCCAAACATGGATTGCAAGATAAATTCTCTTTTTTTTCTTCCTTTCTCTTCTGCAAAATGAAATCACTACATTCATAACCTTAAAAGGGCAGGAAAGGAAGTATATGAAAAGACCTACTAACAAGAAGTGACATGCTTGAATTAAAACACATATTGGAACAAAAATATTCCCCACCAAAAACTTCCTTGGGGCAGAAAAGAAGGCTTCTTTCATCTGCCCTACAAAACCTACTAAGCACCTGATTCATGACAACAAATATTATCAGATTACTTTGACAATATATAATATTTTTTAATCTCATCTCCCAGTGGTTAATAAACTGCTCTTCCAAAGCTCTCTTTCGTATATCATAAACTTTGCAATAAGTTAAAAAAAACCATACAGATGAACACCCCCCTCCCCCCATTTTTACCTACATAACCCTCATTATCCTGAGATAACCCGCTTCCTATAGGAAAGTAAATCCTCAGACAACATGCCATCTCAGAAAACCTGCACATGTGGTGGTATCACAGACAAAGAGGAGAAAGAGAGCTTGTGAGGGATCAGAATCAGGGGTGGGAAAGGCAAGGGGGACTGTGAGGAAACAGGGTGCTTTAAAAGTAACTTACACCTTAGGGAACAGCTGAGGCATGAGTGAAACTGCAGCGTTCCATCTCTGTGGGAACAAAGGGAATCAAAAAGCCAAGCGAAAGCTGATAACCTGTGTGAAATGCACCTGGAAACACAGTCATTAATTGTGATCCAGGGTCCCTAAAACAAACAGCATTGGAAACACAAGTAGATGCAGTGCTCTAAGCCACTTCATCCCACAGATCTTTACTCTCCCACAGAGAGATCCCTCTCAAATGAGCATTTACCCCAAAGGGAAGATAACTTCTGAGCAGATCAGCATTTGTCCAACATCACCTTGAACAGTTTGCCAGGCTGGAGCTACACTACAGGAGACTACAAAGGACTCTAATGATGACTTGACTCACAAAGCAGCATTGATGTACCAACCCACTTTACAAGTAGTTATTGTAGTTATTTCACAATGCTCAGCCTGTGAGATGCAATCTCAGGTGGTCTACACCTGTTTTGCAGGGCTTTGGGCTGTCAAGGTCAGATATCTTGAGATGGCTGTAACTTGAACTCTGGCAGAGTTCAGATAAATGCAGTTAAATAGAGAAGAGAAAGCTTTGGTGTCTCGCAAATATCCTATTCCAACAGAGAGCAAAGGGAAACAGAAAGTTTGTGTTAGTAACACAGCCTTGGCTGTGTCTTTCTTCCTTCCCTCTCCTGTTCCCAAACCCACACTCATTGTTAGATGTCTAATTTTAGTTTCAGGTAGCAGATATCCTTTTCATAGCTTCTCCAAACAAAATAAATCATAAAGAGGGCTTCTTAAAATTTTAAAGGGCAGAAGAGAATCTGTTTATAATTACTGACACTAAAGAGATTTAATTAGAACAAACCAAACAGGAAAACATATGTAATCTATGTCTTTGGCATAGTGTGAACCACGCAGAGGGCAATGAAGCAACCCTTTGCAGGACGATTTCATTAACTTGACTTTAAGAAGACCAGAGAGACTAGGACTCAGCAAGGATATTTCTAGTAACTGATATATGATCATTGCTATGAAGGATAACCTTTTAAACCACATCACATTTTCAGACAGTAGAATGCCTCGTCATGATACATGAAAATCTTGTTATGAGCATACAAAAGGTCTCCTATTGTCACTCCTGAAAATGTGATCACATAGGCAACACTAATTTTGCCATATCCCAACTCTTGCATGCTTGAGTTCATAGGTTTTCTTTTGTGAAAGCAAGAAGGGGGTGGATGCTAACAAAAACGAGCCCTGTCAAAGCACTACTATCAAGACACCTGTAAAACTGTGAACTCTTAACCCAGAATCTAAGCACAACAGAAGGCTGCTATCTTCCATATGGACTGATTTATCCTTGGCCGATATTTGCAGAAGGAAAGAGATTCTGACCAAGAACACTTCAAAAGTGCTCCCACCCCCATGCTCTTCAACCCATTCTTCACCCTATTCCTTCTCCTGATAGGCAAAACAAGAAAAAAAGAAAGATTTATTATGATAAACTTGGAAACCTTTTATTGGTAAACCTTTAGTCCCCACTGATCGGAAGAGCAGCTTAGAATGTACACGTGTGTCCATAGCTTTGGTTTCAGGAATGACTTTTCTCAGATTTAACAGAATCTTTCACCATTTAGTCACAGTAGACCTTTACAAATACCCACAAGACCAGCTCCACTTGCTCAATACAGTCAGCCATTAAATTTCGCACCCCTCTTTTCCTGTAAGCCTGAACTGTGGATGTTGGTCTGAACAGCAGAGGCACTGAGCCCCCAGAGCTGAAATGGATATCAGTGAAAGCTGGGCTCTCAGCACTTGAAATGCTGTATAGCATTAACCACTCTGAAAGTCAGGCTCTACGTATTCAGAACGAGCACCAAAAATTCAATTATCTGTACAACAAAAGGAAAACATATTGTGAAAATATACGTTTTGAAATGACAACAATTAATATAATGGTAAAGGCCATGAAAAAGTAAGGGCTTCTTTAAACATCCATCTGAATGCTGCAAGTAGAACAGAGGATGACCGTGAAAAACCAGTGGAAAACCACAAGATGATGCCAACACAGAAAGGAGCAAAACTTCTCTCGCAAGGCCACCAAATTATGGGCATTCCTACTTTGTGAACTCCTGAATCACAGCCTTAACAGCATTCTCCTTTTTTAACATACATGCGGGTAGGAATAACATCATACACAGATCTTCCTTCAGAATGACCTTTTGAAGTTTATCAGCACGCAGCCCACGTTCTGGCATGTGTGCATATAGGGTACGCACACGTGTGAGCGCAGATGCACACAGACACACATACACACCGCTACCTACGGCGGTAAACAGTTTTCCCATCTATCCCCTACTATAGCTTTGGAGCTAAGCTGCTTATCTTAAGAGTTGAACCTACTCTATTTACTCTGGAAGCTTATTAGACGGACTCATTTTACACCATAACTGTTAGAGGGATAATTGCTGTAAGAAAACAAACCAAAACGAAATATAGGTTTGTCTTTTTCTGAAGACCATAAATTGTTCAACCATCTGCGTAGTGCCCGAGTATTTCACAAAGCAGAGACCAAACCTGTACTTCAGCAGCCTTATTCCTACGGAAGAAGCTACTATAGAGAAGACAAGCAGCCGTTGAGATAACACTGTGAGCCCATTTAGGGCTTTGAACATAAGCAGCCTGATTTAGAGCCGCACCCAAGGATGGGACTGGCAGCTGAGAGTGGTTGCAGAGCACTAAGCTCTCTCATCACTTAGCTCCATGGGGTAAAACCCACAGTTGCTCCCTTCATGTGGCCTCTTAGTCATAACAATAGCAAGCTACAGATACGTAATTCAGCCCTTCACCAGGCGGCTATTAACTACAGCCAAAGAAGCAGTCAAGAGGAAGGGGTTTGGAACCCCATCAGATGTTAACTGTCCCCATTTGTTAGCTGCTTGCTGTAAATTAAAACCAGTAACAAAGAAATGATGCAAGCTTTTCTTAACTACCGACTGTTAGCATCACCTACAAATTTCAAGCACTGGGTCAGTTCCACAGAGCTCGTGAAAATCAGCTTAAACTTTTTTTTAATGCTTAATTTCAGCAAGCCTTGTTTACAAGTGTTTTACAGTGTGATTAAGCAGACTGTAAAGTCAAGCACAGTTCGAACATACGTAAGTTCCATGTATGAAATAGGACTTGCAAAGGTATTATGTTAAATTAATTGGGAAACAATAATCATCTAGAACACAGTAACTACATTCTAAAAATGAAACCTCTACCCAATTCACAGGTATCCAGAATTAGGGAGTTCACAGCTAATATACCTACTGTACCACTGCTCTTGGTGTTCTTTTTTTGGGGGTTGTGTTGATTTTTTTTAAAGGAGCAGCCACAAGGCCAGTGACAAGATGAGGCTTTATAATCCTCTTGCTCTTCTGATTTAATGATGCCATACAGGGAACAAAAGAGCAATTACTTCTCAATATTTAACAGACTTAAAGATTTTTAAAGCAGCTCTTAATAAGATAATGGATGAACATAAGAACTTGCACACTTCTTCAAAGATACAAGAAGTGGCAGCTAACCCTTTCAGTCAATGCAAACATTACTAGCAAATTGCAATGAGATCTGTTATGACCAAATGGCTTCATTTCTTGCATGTGTTTTTACTGTGTACCCAATTCCCATCAAAGTATTTTGCAGAATTCCATTTCAATATAACTTCAAACACTTTTGCCAGCAATTGCTAGGAAAAAAAGTCAAGGGTTTCAGATCCATTTACAATATAATACTGTAGAATTTTGTGAGATTTGGTCTCACTTTGGAAATATATGCAAATATTCCACCCAATAAAGAGTATCATCTGAACATTAATGTTACAAAGATACAGAACAGGTAACACTGAAGAGGATTTCCTGGTGGCTTTAAATTAGAGAATTTGTTAGTAAACACACAGACTAGCAGCACAATTCAGAATTTTGCTCTGTGCCTGCAGGGGTAGAAAGGTCAAGAGCACAAAGCTGCTTTTTTATGAGCAGGAAGAAAGAAGGTTAAAGAAGGCGTCACAAAAGGATTTCTTCCCCTCCTTGCTTTCAAAAAAATAAGAGGTTGGAGAAAAGCTTGATTAACTTTTCATCAACACCAAGAATTTTTTTGTTCCCATAAAGAAGGAATTTTATTACACCAAATACCCAACGCTTTGCCTCTATACTAAAAAGCAGCAAATCCCATGAGCATCTTGAACGTTATTAGAGAATTCAAAACAAAGGACGGCCAGTGTATCAGAATAAGTGCCAGTAAAATGAGTGATAAAGATCTGTTTTTAAAAGCACGAAGTTCCTTCACTGTCAGGCTGCTTTCCCAACATCACACACTGTTACTGTGAGCACTAAGTCAAAACTGTGGATGTATCTCATAGATCTCCACTTCTTCTGAAACAAGGCTTTGATGAAGCAATGCAAGAGTCTCCATAAAAAAAATTACATGACTTAAAACAGATTCAAGAGTCAAGCAAATAGATAATCAGATAATATGGCAGAGCCTCTTATACTGTATGGTTCAAAATCTTAAACTCCCTCATCATTAAGATTTCTTTTTTAATCATTAAAATCCTTATCATAATAGGCTTCTCATCTCTTTTTAATGCTGCATTTCAAAGCAGTGAGTTCCCCAGACCAGGTTTTGGGTGTAAATAGGCTGAGTTTCCTTTCTGTTCAACTTCACAAGGTTCTGGAGGTGTTCCTTCCCACTGCTCCTCTCCCCTCCCTAATTAACCCTTGAGTGTTATTTTGCAGGCTCTTAAAATAGAATTTGTTGGGAATTTTTTTTTTTTTTTAAACAGGAATTGAAAAGACAAGGAAAACAATCCCTGCATAAGGCTGTCTATTTCCTTTATTATAGATGGTTGGGTGCCAGAGCAGTTGTCATTAGAGAAGCAGATGAGCCCCACCTTCGAGGCTTGAAAGAGAAAAAGAAGAGGGAGGTAAGCAAAGCCTGCCAATACCTGCAAGGTGATCAATGAGAAGACAGTCAGGCTCTTCACCACACTGCACAGTGTGAGAACAAGAGACAATAATCATGAACTGAAACAGGAGAGGTTCAGACTTGATGTAAGGAAAAAAACTTGCCAGAGCCTGGAGGAACACTGAGCCGTGAAAGAGGCTGTCCGGATACGCTGTAGAACCACTGTCCTTGGTTTTCAAAACCCAACCAGTAACATGTCTTGAGGAACCTCTTCTGAGCTGAGAGTTGACAAGAGGCCCCTTGGAACCCAGTGCCTCTGCTTGGAAGTTTTTTGGCAAACATTTATCTCTGAAATCTAATGTTACAGAATGAGTGGTTGACCTGAAGTCATCCTATTGATGGCCATAAGTTAACTTGTGAGCAGTGGCAAATGCAGAAATGTGGAATTTTCTTTTTATAGAATACAGTGATCAGTCGTCTTCTACATATGATTAAAAAATGCCATCCCTTAAAACCCAAGTCTTACAGACCATCAGTATTTATTAGGTATTATCTTTTCTTAAGATGGCATCTTGCCATGGGCATGAGTTCACACCCATGCATAAAATACTATTATCTCTTCATGGAATGAGTGCTATTGTTATGTGTTATTTAAATGGAAATATAGAAGGCATTACACATTTCCATATGTATATCTGTTCACAGGATTGGTGTTTTGGCTGGCTAACAGAGAATAAAGAATTTTCCTGGCAAACTGATTAAAAATTTGCTCATGACAATTCCTAATTTATGTAGATAATTTATAACTTGATAATTTATACGGTCTTAGAGGTACAGTTTACATCAAATAGAGTGCAAATCATTATCTGTAAAAAGTCTCCTTTTTTGCTGAGTAACAAATATAAGCAATTACCTTCCTTGAATCCCTGCATATTCTTCTACTACTATTTTATGTGCCCAGGTGTACTAAAGAACTTCCAAACAAATTTCCAAACACTGTGCTAAATTATAATCTGGGAAAACAACCCAACATACCAAGGAACTAAAAGTCCCTAACAATCTCTAAGAGCCAGAACCCACTCATGATGCTGTAACTTCTTTTGTGCCATCTGATTTAGCTGCCTGCTGTACAGTACCAACCACAAATGCATTCACCTTGCTCACAAGCCCTGGGAGAACACCAGCTTGAAAACAGTCACCTTCAAATGAAGATGGGATGGCACCATATCATATCTGAAGGCCAGCAAGTAGGAATAGGTTGGACATAATGGGGAATACATCTAGGAAGATTCTGGCATGTTCAGGAGAATTCCTGTGTTATGTAAACTACTTAATAAAAAAGTATTGACTAGTTTCAGCAGGTTTTCCCTATCTGAACAATAAAATACTTTAACTGACTCACACAAGTGCTGCTGTTTGACAGAGCTGACTCTCTGAAATATTATGTAGTTAAACTATAAAACCAGGTCACTCTTCTCAGTAATTACTGAATGCATGAGATGTTTCCACCAGATAGCCAGTTTGTACCAGCATCACAAAAATGTTATTTGTTAAAAGCAGATATTCTACCAATGGATTCTGACTTTGCCAGATGAAGATTCAATTTATGGGTCATATCCAGAATTAGGTCAGAAAAGACCCTTGATTTTGGCCCCCCTCCTGCCCTGAATTGGTGGCTTCATTACAAAGATATAACTTCAGGCAACGCTTTATTCATATTCAAGGACAACTGTTATATTGATGATCTTGATGCCAACTTTTATAGCATAAAAAGACTACATCTCCCCATTTTTTCCCCAAAATATTATGCAAATATTATGTTTACTTCCAGTAAAATAGTGTAGCACATTTATTTGTATGATATTTATGTAGTAATACAATTTAAGTTCTAGGCATTCCTTGGGAGTCCAGTAAAACTTGTCTTGAAAACTTTTTAATAAAAATGTAAAGACAGACACTTGAAACATGCAGGTCTTGGTTTCATACAACTGATGAGGTCTGTAGCACAGCAGTTACGAAAAAACATCTAGTCATCATATTTGTAACAAAACCTGTTCTGTCTCAAGACATCTTTCCAACTGCACTTGAAATATTAGTTACCAGTTCTTATGATTTCATCAAAAGACTCATGCAATTTTAGGCTGTTCCTTACAGTCCCAATTCCTGAGTTGTGCAAGAGTTTAAGGATTTTTGCTTGCTCATGTTAAGGTGGGTTTTTTTCGCCTTTAAAGTTCAGGTAAATAAAATACAAAACTCAAACCCCAGGAAATCTAAAAGGCTTGTGGCTTTAAAGAGGAAATGAAAGAATTCCAACTTGTGAAGTTCTGAGGGAAAAAAGGTTTTCTAATGCCTGACCCGATTTGAATGCTTCGATTTTATAATACTGTGTTCCTTTATTTCAGATTTACCATTTCCATAACAGTCATTATATAGCTTCTACTTAACAGCTGCTGATCTTCTAGGGAGGACTAGGATACACGTTTTACACCAATATTATAAGTGCCAGGGAGGAGAAACGAAAAGAAGGAAAACCCCCAAACTCATACTATGCGACTATCAACATCCTTCCCCCTACAAACATTAAAATACTTTTAAACACTAGTCAAATCCTACCCAAAAAGGACACTTGTTACCAGTGTTTATAGTACTCCCCCAACACCTAACCAATGCCAAGACATACATTACAAAATCCAATCCAATCTGATCTTCCAATCACTTGCAGTAAATTCACATGCACTAAATTCATGCAATTTACCTAATGTAGCATGCAAAATAAAAGTGGAATATAAAGAAAAACAAAAGAAATGCACCATTCTTCAAAAATCATTAAGCATTCAAGAAACAATTTTTAACTTAAAACATCTCCTGAATTTATTCTTAGCTATTTTTTCACTCTGTCATTTCCTCAGACTCAGACAAGACAGCTCTTTACAAAATATTATCATGAGAATAAAAAATTTGCATCAGATGTGGTAAATCTATTGCGCTACATTAACCCAAAGGCACGACAGCCACCACCTAGCTAAGGATTCACATGCCTTCAGAGCTGCTTTGTAAAAATTTTTAATTATGAGCAGTCATCTTTCTTGGTAGGGTAAACAAGAAAAAAAGAGCAGCGCAGGAATAAACAAGCAAAAAACCAAGAATGAACAAGCAAATTCTAAGGAAAAAAAAAATCTAGTGAGTGTAAAGTGATGACATAACAAGATTCTTTTTCTGCTTCCACACAGAAGGAAGAATTACACAAGATTTCTAAAAGTCTTCTATTTACATGTTTATGATTCTGTGCTTAATACAGCTTCAGGCAGCAGTAATCACCAAAGACTACCACACTGAGCATGCAAGACGTCATGAGACTTAAGTAACAGAATGTTTCATTGTTCTGATGAGACAGGATCCTAAAAAATATCTGCATCATTCTTCCTAAAAGACAGATGCAATGTATCTAAAGCACAGCTACATTCTATTCTCTTAGAAGTCTATGTATGTTGCAGAAGTTCATGTAAGACCCTGTGGTGGTTTTGGCCCT
>VZTU01004846.1:836-30654 GCA_013400835.1 Zapornia atra | reverse complement strand
ACTTAAACTTCTGTATAATGTATTGTATCTTTATTAGGTTAATGACTTTGTCAGAGACAAATTTACTAAGAAGGATGGTTCCATTCCACTCCCCGCAGAGGTCCTTGCTGGAGGCTGTGTAAGTATCTGTTCTGTATTCCTAGGAAAAATTGATTCTCAGTCACGTGTGGTATAGTTGGAATGACAGTTAATGGGTGTGCTTTGTCAATTTGAACACAACAGTTCTTTTTTTCTCCCAGTCACAACAACTAAAAAACCAATAAATACTTTTTCTGTTTGGAAAGCTTTGCATACTTCTGAGTTTAGTTCCCTTGGAATTCTGTATTTGATCAACTTCTTTTGCCACAGTTTCTAATTTTCAGTTTCAGCAGTGGTGTTATTCACAAAAAGCTGAAAAGAGGATGGGTGCCTTTTCTCCCTTTCCATACTTTTCTTTGTGTTGGCATTCATGGTTAGTTTGGAAAACTACAGAGTGGATTATAGGGATCATCTTTGAGTTTCCTTCAGTGGGTGGGTGGATGGGCAGAGCTAGAATAGTTTAATAAATCTAATTTCCTGCTGAAGATTTTGGGAAGGAAAAGAAACACACTCTTCAACTTGCTATGTGTGAATTTTTATGAAAATCTGGAAAAACTGACTGGTGTAGTCTTCCACTGCAGTTAATGGGTGTGAATGATTTTGCTGTTTAAATGACTTTATATAAAATGTAGCTACGTTATTCCAGATGCTAACTAAATCTATCACCTAAATACAGTTCAAAACCAAATAGTGTGTTTGTTGAGATTGAGGGCTGTAATTCAGTGGATCTCTTGGCAATCTGTAAATGGTTTGAATGGATATTATGATAGATTTTGTTGTTGTTTTTTGCTTAGTTTTGTTTTGCACATTGGCTAATTTCATTTGTAGGATTCCCCAACAGTTGTTAACCCTATAAAATGTTTCAGGTTTGAGTTAGGTTTCTTTTATAGTAGAGAACTCTAATAACTTCCAGTTGAGTAGGCTGACGGGCTGGTATAAAACCTCCTCAGCTTACAACAAAACCTGGGGCAGAAAGGTTGTTGACCTCTGCAAACTTTTAATTCAAAGAAACAGCCCTGAAGGGAGGCTGCTTATAGTTCTGCCTGATTGAATTTGGCAGCCTGGTACATGCTTGAGTCTTCACCTGTCAGTGTACAAAGTTTATTTTCTGAGAAATGTGAGAAAGCAGCTGTGATACATAGCTAGCAAAAGACTAACCTTTTTCTGGAAAGCTCAAAAACACAGCAAGAGCATACAGGTCATTTGTAACAGAAGTGAATATAATTAATTGTTGTTTTTCTCTGTGTTGGGCTGAAATACATAAATATAACAAAACTTATCAGATGTTTTATTACGTTATTTTGTAGTGAAATGTATAATACTAAATTCAGTCTACAATAGAGGGGTTTTTTACTTCTTGGTAGGTGGTTCTTTTTTAAAATAACTTTATTGTCTTCATGCAGTGAACATGCAAAAATGGGGGACAAATCTGAATTTCAAGATAAGCTTTCAGAAGTGTGGATGTTTCTGTGAAGCTGAGTGGATTTATAATCTACTGAAACACAACTCTTTTATCTGACTGTCTTAGCTGATATTCTCTTCTCCTTTCTCAAGTTAATACTTATCTCAGTTTGGGAGAAGTTTAAACAAGGTTGGCTTTTGTAGGTGAGGCCATGGTGTAGCAACCTCAGGGATGCTGATTTCTTCGCAGCCTCCTTTGGATCATCCAGTACCTTACCAGTTGATGACACTTCCACCTGTACTTCCATTTTAGCAAGTTCACATGTTCCTAAATACCAGAATCTTTATTAGCAAGCCTGTAAAGTTTATTCAAAAAGTCTGAAAGTATCAGTTAATTAAAGCAGTAGCAAGTTGACATGTTAGCCTTTCTCATCCTCAGTCCTTTTCACCCTCATTGTGCAGCTCTTTTCTATGGTGACTTGCTTGGAAATAGTGTCGATCTTTGACCTTCTGAAGTTCGCTATATACTATTTTTCTACAAAATGTTATGAGGCATAACCAACAGTTATGTCCAAGGAAGCACCACAAGTAAGCTTAGTCCATTTCTATGTGCAGGGCATGCCAGACTTTCTGCTTGGGTGATGCTACCTTTCTTCATTTTTTCCTTTATTCCTTCTCTCTCTGTTAGTACAAAATGATGGGTTACTGTGGGACTGTTTGGGTTTTATATATGCCAAAACTATTTTCAGCATCTGGATTTAGGTAACTTGTTTTTTGTGGTTTTTCTTTGTTTGACACTTAAATATTTTCCCAATACTACACTATAAATATAGGCTAAATTTAAAACATGCTCTTCACCTTGTTGTAACATCAGAAGAAATGGCATTATACCCTTATGTAGTTCTCACAGATGTACTTCTTACTATCTCTGACCATCACTTGCCTGTGTTTTGTGTTGAACCTTCTCCTGATTAACATGAATAACGCACTTTTTCATCATTTCTGGTTTGGAACTGGCAGTGGATGAGCAAGATGAGAAAGACCTGTTTTCAGCCAGTTTATAGAGTTTCCTACAGAGGCCTTCCTGACCTTTAAAGGCCCACCCTCTTGCAAGCCGTACAAAAGCATATTGTGCATGGAACAGTCCTCAACCAGGAATAAAAAACATTCTTATGAGGAAGCGGAGGCAGCCTGGGAGAGTCTCCAGAAAGCATAGCAAATTCTCCTCTCTGGATAGCAGCGCCGTATCAAAGCCTCTGTATTGAGTTACAGTCTTCTAGGACCCATGCGTGAGGACAGGTGAAACCTTTGACATTAAGACAGTAGCAATTCAAGAGAACCTGCAGAGGCTGTGTAGCTCTGGAGAGTCTGAAGTACAAGCAAGAAGTGCTGTACCATCCAGCAAAAGTACCTGCAGGCATGTACCTCCTCCAGAAACGGTAACTACAGGAGACTGGATCTCTTTGGTTGAAATCTTAACTTCCAGGCTCCAATTAGTCTCAGCTGCTGTAAGGGTTATGGAATAAACTCCTGTTCCAAGCAAGAGGAAACGGCTTCTTCATTCGCATAGCTGCTAACAAAGACATCCGTCCAGGCAGTGGCCTGTTTATGTGGTCAGTGTTGTCTTTCCTTCCTTACTGCAGGGCAGGGACCTCCCGCAGGCAGCCTGTGCTCCTTGAAACCTACCTGCTAGCTGCTGGGCAATGTAAATGTCATTGGGAAGTGTAGGGTCTGCTCTCTGAGAGCCCAAATATTCCCAGCTGCTCCCAAGCTGTAGCCGTATTTGAAATCTGCAGAACAGCTATGTGGGGCAGCTCAGTTACAGCGGTCAGGTCATACCTGTCAGTGAAAGGGCTCTGGTCCCTGGTGGATGAAACTGATATCCCATCTTCCTGCCTTCCCCAGAGTATGCTGGCTTGTTAATCATCAACAGCACTATCCACGCTTACGCATGTTCAGAGCAAATAATTTCTTTCCCTACTGTTATTGTAATTAATTGAATTACATTTCATTGTAATTCAGTGATTAGCCTGTGTTCCTGCCTTTGGAGCTTTCTGCTACCATTAGCTTTGAATTGCAGGGAATCTGAGGGAGGCTTTGGCAATGCTTTCCTCTATCCTGACACCGGCTGGATAAGCAGAGCACACACACCTGATACAGCCAGTGCTTCTCAAAGGAACTTACACGCGTGACGCATGTGAGTACATTGCGGAGGGCAAGGTGCTGTAGGGCACCTGCGTGTCCTCAGTTGGGAAGTGATGCTGAAGGAGATATCTAAGGCTGTGTAAATGATTCATAAGCACTCTTAATGGTAGGCAAAGATACTGCGATTTTAAGTTGCAACTCCTTTGAGTTCCACAGGAGGAAATGGATCCTTCCCATCAATGTGATGTGCATGGTGCTTAGGATTTTGAATGGATGAATCCGGTTTCATCAGAAAGACATTTCCAATTTGTGCTGCAGGGAGGAAGAGGATGTGGGATGCCAGGTGGAAAAAGGGTCCAAGAACCCTTGCTGGCGGTGTAGGCAATGCATCTGTTGATGATTAGGGGTTGGGGTGAGGGTATGTGTCAAATATTTCCTTTTGAAAAAATAATTTGAAATGTTACTGGGTTTATTTAACAAACGGAAAACAGAATTACAGCTGTTGGACTGTATCTTGAAGATACTCTGCTTCTTTTAATATGCTTTAAACAAAGTTAGAATTAAACTTTACTTCTTTGTATTGATCTCCATTGTGGACATTTAAAGTTAGGGAGAAAATTATTGTTTTGTAAAAGAGATGGTAAGGTTATGGTAGATAACGACAGCAGCTTTGCCTTGAGAAAGAAGTGCAAGTTCTTCTGATTTTTTAAACCAGACTGTTTTAAGTAACATCTTTTAGCTGCTTGTATGGGACATACTTGCGGTCCAGGATGTGGTGGTTTCAAAAAGGAAGGAAGGAAGGGCTTGAAATAGGCCTCTCCCCCTTTGTAGCATATGCCTCTCGGGTGGAATTGGAAAGGGCAAGAGGTCTCATGTTGCAGGGTCATTTGTGTATTTCCTTCAGCCTTTGGCATGTCATGGGGTGTTTGCTGTGGGATCTCAAACTACATCTTTTCCCTCATAACCTTTGCTGTCAGATTTAGTTCCTTTATTTGCTCCTTGCAGAGTTATTTTACATGACATTAAGGTTAAGTAGAAGCTTTTATTACTGGTATTTCTGATGTGTATGAATAACCTCCATTCAGAAACAAATTTGTCAACCTTTTTTAAAGTGTCTGTTGCAATTTATGTGTGAAGGGAGGATTTTATGGGGGAAAAAATCTAGGTTTAGTGCACCTTCTCCAACAGGAATTAAAGGACTGCAATATATACTTCTGTCTGTATATACACATGCACGTGTACTTAACATACATAGCTGACAGCTGAAGTAAGATACTTTGAAAAAAGACTGACGATGATTGCCAGTGATTTGAACAGAAGCATGGAGGTTTGTATTGCAACCCTGCACGCTGCCAGTTCATGTTTATTTGGAGATCCTTTGTGTCATCTTCCTCTGCACCCTCTTCTGGGAAGTGCGCTTCCTCTGCTGCCCAGGCAGCTCTTTCTGCCTTAGTTGTGCTTCCTCAGTCAGATAGGAAGTGCTTTACTTAAGAAGAAAACACAGACAAAATCTAACCCTCACATTCATTAAAATAAAGCCCCGCAATGAAAAAGTGAGTTTTCTGGTGTTCCATGTTCTGTATTAAAGTCAGATGCCTGTACTTGCGGTATGTGTAAGGACCTAACTCCATGCAGCTCCACTGAATTGAGTGTTCCTCTTCATGTGGCTCAAACCACAGCTGTGCAGAAAAGTTTGCTGAGCTCCAAGTATAAGTGAATGAAAAAGAAAGACCTGGACAGCAGTAGGTATTGCTGACAGGGAGTGTTTAACTGGGTATCTATCTGGACAGTTACAGCTCTTTCTGGCAGTCCACAAGTTTGTCACTGCTCTGAGTACTCAGCATTCACAGTGTAAATGTAATTAAAGCGCTTTTCTGCTGATAAACGTATTTTAATATTGTCCTAATATATGATACTATATGAACAATATACAATTTGTAACATTGTAAATATAACTAGTATGGCTACTAAATTATGGAAAAGTATTGTGTTTAGTCCTTTTTTTTCTGTGTCAGAAGAGGGCTGTTGCTGATTTTAAGAGAAAGGTAGGCAGTTAGTTGTGTGCCTAGGAGAGGAGGATGTTAATTGCAGGAAGATTGAATTCAGGGTAGAAAATAGAAATGTTTACAATTGCCCTATTTATGTTCTGTGGTGGGTGTTGGGCAAATAGGAAGAGTTATTTTGGCTGCTCTGCAGGATGTGCTAATTTTTAACATTAAAAATAAAAAGTGGAATTGCAAATATATATGCAAACAAAGAATGCATATTCAATAGGCAGGTAGCTGGCAGTTGTCTAAAGGAGTGAATTTCTAGCTCAGAGTCTAAATTTAAAGTTACTTGACTTTTTTGTGTGGTGAATTGTATTATCTAGTAAGAGCATTCTGCATAATGCTTTAGCTACCAGAAGTATTTTTAAAAATTATGTAGGAAAATGGTAAACATTTGAAATTAGTTTTCTGTTTAATGCAATACGAACAAAAAAAAATTGGTTATTGTTTAACTGAATTTGCCAGATGTGCATTATATACATTTTATTTGGACTGGAACTTTGCCTGGCAGGACAGCATTTCATCTCGCTGGTGTAGGTGTGTTTGAACTGGGAAGGTGAGATCAGAGGTAAAGAGGCTGAAGAATGGCTTTGGGCATGAGTAGTGTCAGGTAACAGAGTGAACACAGTGCAGGACGTCCAAGGAACAGGGAAGCTGGGATTGGTCTGGCTGGGCTGGGAGCTCTAGTGATCTTGGTGGGTGTCCACCAGATTTTTGCTGTCAGAGAGGTGAAGAAGTAAGGGAATAAAGTGAAGATTTACAACCCAGACCCATTTTTTGAGTGGCAAACGTTAAAGACCCACTGTTTGGTTCTAGGTGCTTTAGTAAAGACGTAACAATGATGATTTTAAATGCCAGTATTGAGTGCACTAATAAACGGGGCTTGCAATAAAAGGATAGCAGTGTGGTCAGTAAAGATTCGGTGAAGTGTCGGGTGCTTGGGCAGAGAAGATTTTGATGCTTCATGTCTCCCATCCTGTAGATACTATCTGAGTCATTCTCGGTAAGAGGTGTGGAGGTTTGCAATGCTCTTTTGTCTGAAGTCTACAATAATTCAGGTTGCTGACTGCTAAGGCATGCTTCAGGGCTAATCTCGTGCTTTTTCTGCCTGCTGCTGGAGAGAGGAAGATTGTGCTACAGGCGCAAAGGATTAGCGTTCATTAGTTTTGAATCAATTAGCAAAGAACACCATGCCTGCTGTCCAGGCGGTGCTGTAGCAGACCATTGATTTTCCTTCACACACATCCACCCCCCCAGCATCACAAAGAGAGTTTATTTCGTGGGCAATTTAGAAGTGGGAAAAAGCTTTAATTGCAGATGCTCCGCATCTTTTTCCTTCACTAAAATTTGATGGGTTGGAGGAATAGATCAGTCTTAAGAGGAGCTTTCAGGTTATGAAAGAAATGCCTTTTAAAGTAGGCTGTACTCAGGTGATTATATGTCAGTTTTCAAGGAACTAGTTTTAATTTTTAAGTGTAAAAGGTGCCTTAGGAAGAGGGGAGAATGAAAGCTTAGTAGAATTTAGCTGGTTTGCAATGAACCGCACACTTCTCCAGAAGTGAATGGTAGTACCTATAGCAAACCAGGGAGGAATCTAAACATGTCATTTTGAATAGGTTTACATGCTTCTGAAACTGAACTGTCAGATTGAATCTCTCTCAAATCTGAAATATAGGTCTCTGAAAGCCTTTTGTTAAAGTGCAGAACCTCAAGCAGCTCAGCGACACTATTGTTAGGAAGTACACGAAATAGTCCTTCAGCACTGCTAACAGAGAATTTCCCACGTGTAAAATCGCTATATGCTCAGCTCAGAGAAAGATACGACTCCTGCTTCTGCCTAGTATCGTATTTTGAAATGATACCTTTCCTATTTAAATTTTATATTTTGTTTCCACTTAGGACAATTAAAGGCTGCAAAACAAAACTCTAAACACCTTTTCTAATAATTTAAAATTACACCATTAAATGCAAATTTACCTTTTAAGCAGCATCACCACTAAATGCAAATAACATGTCTACACACTGGTGATGGATCATTATTGAATAAACATAAGGGCTTCTTTATACGTGTTTGATGCTCTAGTAGCACAAGTCTAATGATCATTTAATATTTCATGTAGTGTCTGATAGACTTTTAAACGTAGCCACCACTTCCCAAAAGTGATGGCAAGGAGGGAAAGGGAGACAAACTGAATTAATCCACCTTTGTGGAATACATGGGGGGGGGGTTAATTTTTTTTTTTTTTTTTTTTTACAAAACTGATTTCTGCCTTGGGGCTTTTCATTTCCCGACAGGTGCTTTACTAAATAGCTCTTGTGTATTTTCACACAAGAATATCAGTGAGTACAGAGAGAAGTGAAGGCACTCGGCCCCTTGTGAAAGTCAACCTGTCACCAGATGCTCTAGTAACACAGTTTGCTTTCTTTTTCTTTGGGTTTTCAGGCAGGAGCTTCCCAGGTCATCTTCACTAATCCTCTGGAGATTGTAAAGATTCGGTTGCAGGTAGCAGGAGAAATTACTACAGGACCCAGAGTCAGTGCCCTCTCTGTTATAAAAGATTTAGGCCTTCTTGGACTTTATAAGGTATGTATTTCTGCTTTGAGTGGCTCCATCGTTTTACGCTAAACTTTTACATCGTTGAAACAAAAACTGTTAAAAACAAAGAAATCTTTTGAATTTAAAACCAATCTCTTCCTGCAGGGCAGCCCCATGGTGGAAAAACTGAAGAAAACCCACTTCTATATTAATGGCAGTGGGATACAAAAAATACTCCCCCATTCTATCCTTTGGGCTTTTATGCCAAGCTACAGGGAGTCCTGTATTGCAGACCTGCTGGCTTCTGGCACTGATCATTTCATTTGGTGGGGTTTTGTGAAAAGTTTCTTTAGCTTTCCCTGTGTGTTTCTCTTACATTTATTTTGAATCTCTGTTATCTCTATTGTTATCTTTGCAGCAGGGTATTCTCTTTGTCTTAATAATTTGACGGCAGTGAAACAGTAGTGGAGTTGAGTGGGATTCTGATTTTTAAGAAGTTAAGTGGTGGGATTTGTCAATAACGAATTCCGCTAAAAAAAGCCCATACTGTACTGTACTGCAGCAGAATGCCAGTCAACAGATTCCTTCCCTGCAGGTATACTTGCTACCATCATTACAGATCAGATGTAATGGAGCAGAAGCTATTAGTCTTCTTAAACAAGGAAGAGTGTTTCTTCCTGTATCTTCTGCCAGTGCAAGGGGTAATGTGGAAATTCAGCAGTTGTGTTAGCTGTGCAGTTAGAAAACATGGTTTTACATGCTTTGTCCATAGACCTGCAATAATACTATAAAAATGTGCAAATTTACTTTTGGAGCTGAAGCTTTTTTTTTGAATTGGGTAGATGAGATTTGTGGCCATTATGTTTCCTGGAGAAAACACAGGTACTTTGGAACAGGGGACAAAATTACCATTTCTATTTGCATTAGTTAAGCAGTTGAGCTTACTAAAAATTTTGCTGTTCTTTGGAATTGCATTGTCATTTGTGAATAACTGTAAGAACTCATTTTAGAGCAGAAAATCCAAGTTTCTCTTTATCAGGTGTTCTGCATAAGCCATAGAGTGTTTGTTATGTTAAGATAGCTGCTGGGGGACTGGCCTCAGGTGGGGCTGTTGTGTGGAGGCTGCTGGCCTGGGAGCATACTGGTTGGGTCTTCAGGCACAGAGTGGTGGTTTTGCAGCCAGCATGCTTTCAGGGTTTGCAGATGGGGGTTTTGAGCTTCCAAGTGCTTGTCTGGGCTTTGTATAGAAGGAGTTACTTTAGTGGGCAACAGACTGATGGCTGAAGTTAATAAAAGAAGAACATCAGATATTCTTGTGAAGTCTCCTTCTCTGGAGATACCAAAAACCTACCTGGACACGATCCTGTGCAACCTGCCCTAGGTGATTTAGCAGGGGGTTGGACTAGATGATCTCCAGAGGCCCCTTCCAACCCTGACCATTCTGTGATTCTGTGAATCTATTACAACCATTCCATTGTTTTTCCAGTGTGTTAAGGAATGGCAGTCTGTGGCCAGGAGCTACTCCTTGCAGTATTATCCCAGGCCGCTCGTGTTGTCCCCCTGTACCTTCCCCTTACTGAACAGCTTCCATCCTGCAGCGGTTTCACTCTTTTTGCCAATCTTCTAATGCCGCTTCTTCAGTCAACCAGATGACGAGCGGAGATCAGCGTGAGGCCTTGCTGTCCTTCCTTTTATTTTAGTAGTGCTTTTGTGTTTGGTGGAAAAAATGGCACGCAGGGGGCTGGTCTTGCTGCTCCCGTGGCTGTGGGCTGTTGTCAGCCAGACATAAGGACAGCCCTTTGTCACTTTCTTCATGGCGTTTGGACACATCAAATGCAAAATGTACTGATGTCAGCATTGGAGTCATGTATTGCGTACTGAAATCAGACCTGAACCTTGAACCCTCCTCATTCTAGAAACTTACTTTAGAGGTGCTTTATTCTTTTTTCAGGTTCAACCCTACATCTTCTGTTTCCTGAGACGTTTTATTTTCTGTGTTATTTACCTGGTAGATCAAAAGAGTCAGTACTTCCTGGGCTCAGGCAGCTTGCTGGATATCAATTTAAACCTTATTTACAAAATTTATTTGTATTATGCCTCTTTTCTGTGTGACAGGGTGCCAAAGCATGTTTCCTCAGAGACATTCCCTTTTCTGCAATCTACTTTCCTGTTTATGCTCACAGTAAACTGATGCTTGCTGATGAAAATGGCCACGTGGGAGGGCTTAATCTCCTTACAGCTGGAGCCATCGCAGGTAATTTTGCAGAATGTTTTCTAGAAGTAATTTTTTTTTTCTTTAGTGAGTAATATTTAATATTCATTCAGTAGCCCCATATAAAGGAAGGGTACTGTACCATTGTATCTGATTTAATCTAAATTTGATCACTGTTATCCTTGGTGGGAGGCGATGTAATTTTGATGAGAGCTAATTACATTTGCATAATGTGGATAAACAGCGTAATGCAGCTCAGCAACTTGTAGTCAAATTTGATCTGTCTGTCTCAATGGGGTTTTACTTGTTACTGTGCTCTCAGAGTTGAAGGCTAATTTGAATCTTTGATGAACATAAAATGAGATCTCATAAGAGCTAAGAAGAAAATGACTTACCTAGTTTTGGATTCCTGAATAACTGAGAAGAAACTTTGTTCAAATGTAATTGCTAAAAATAGGGCATTAGTTTGTGAAGAAGCTGAAGTATCATCCTCTGAAATTTAAAATATTTTAAAGGCTTCTCGAAGATGCTTGGTGTGTGGAGAATACGCAGCTGCGATAAAAAGTTGTTTCTACTAAATGACAAGTGGCATAAAAATACTTGATGTAGGAATGGTAGTGGTGGATATGTCAGAATGTGGGTAGAAATGGCCGGATTCTGCACAGCTGAGTTGTTAGATCACCAGAGTGAAAACTGCTTGTCTGCAGCCTCACAATCATGAATTACTCAGTGTTGGAAGCCGCAGTCTAGAAACATCATTGGGCAATCAGAACTTTTGTTACTTGTTACAGTCGTAAGGAATCACTCTATATACACACACCCACCCACACCCCCACCCACCAGTCATGAGCTGTGTGTACAGAGTTCCCCATCTTGGCCTTGGTACAGAGCCTGGCTGCACCAGCTCTTGGCCCATTGGTGTGTGCCTCCTGCCAGAGGGAAGGGAGAGGCCAGCTTGGAAACAAGTGATGGGGTTGTATCTGCCTTTGCTCTCAAGTAATGCAGAGCTGCCAGAAATGGAGAATTATTTAGCTTGCTGTACTCACAGAAGCACATATAGGTATCATCATTTAACTTGGACCTTGTATAAAGACTTGCTGGTTTTATTTTTACATTGCAAACTTCATGGCTGGTTTGGTGTTTCTGGGTCACACGAACCCTGTTACAAACACGTGTGAATCTTGTAGGCCTCGTCTTACTGCCTTTCTGAGTTGCAGGTTTCACATTCCCAATTGCTCCATCTATTCCTGCTTTTCCTGCGCAGCAGGGAAGAAATCAGGCTGCAAAGGAAAACCTGGATGTGGTTGCTATTAGCATACGCTTGTATGTTTTACTACATTCCTCCTGTTTTCCTTTGAAACTTCCTGTATTGATCAGTGACACTTCAGATGTTATGATGTGTATGGAAATCAGTGACTTGTTAAACTTTGAGTTCAGTGGTAGCCACTAGTTGTTCAGCAGAAGTCAAAATCAATTTGAAAAGTCTGAAGAAGTCAGATGACGATTCCTCTTTTAAAGAGGTCATTTCTACAGTATTCAGAGGGATTCAGAAATAGCTCAGATAACACAGTTAAATACTGTGGAGTACATTTCTGAAAACTTCCTTTCCTTTGACGAGAAAGCTGAGAGTGGTGCCTTGGGAGTGGAGATTTGTTCTTCCCTCACTGTTGGCTACTGCTGTTGGGGCTAAGCAGGCTTCTAACACCTTCATTGTCCCCAGTCTTTTTATGGCTTGCTTGTTGACGTAAGCAGCATCTGTTCTCCTACAGAACAGTCCAAACAGCAGTGCAACCGTATCTCTGCAGACTTGGTGGTTGAAGTAGTAGTTATCTGTTGTAGAATGACAGCAAATACGGTAAGGGTGCACAGCCTTCCCTGTAGTCGTGGATATTCCTACATGTATTGCATGTGTGAATTTAAAAATGCCTCTTATCTATCTGAAACTGCTGTTAATGACAGACCACTACAAGATGTTGAGAGAATTGCTGGTGATAGTAAAGAAAGTAATAATAATAATAAACCTACCAGGGCTTTTAAATTCAGAAGAAACTCAAAAGGATTATAACAAGAACAACAGTTTAGATTAGGATCAGGCATAAGAACTTGCATTTTTAGTAGCACTCAATTCTTGAAAAAAAATAAGAAAAGTTTGCTGTTGTATTTTTTTCAGCATTTCATCTTTTACAAGATTCTTTGTGCAAATTAAATGTGGTTTTCTTCTAAAAGGTGTGCCTGCTGCTTCTTTGGTAACCCCTGCTGATGTCATCAAGACAAGACTGCAAGTGGCAGCTCGCGCTGGTCAGACAACATACAGTGGAGTTATCGACTGCTTTGGAAAGATCCTGAGGGAAGAAGGCCCTTCGGCCTTCTGGAAGGGAGCTGGAGGTGAGAAACACACTCTGAATGTTGAGTCTGACCCTGAGTCTGCAAATGAGCGATTGCTTTGTTAAGGACTCAAAGTATTAGAACATTATTTACCATGTCCAATTCAGCAAGACGTAACATCGTGTTAGGAGTGTTTAGCTGCTCTCCTGAGAAACTCTTTGTTTGACACTTTGATTTGTAATATTTAACAGCTCGTGTGTTCCGATCTTCGCCCCAGTTTGGTGTTACTTTGGTCACTTACGAACTTCTGCAGCGATGGTTTTATGTCGATTTTGGAGGCCAGTAAGTCAAATATTTGGGTTTGGTTTTTTTTTTTTTTAGCTTGCACAAATTAAAAATAAATGTTACCTTTTGTCATCATGGGACTGCTTAAACTTGGTGACTTTGAGGAGCTATGCTTTTTTGCAGTACGCCAAAAATCCCTCCATCCAGATATAACTGAAACTTGGGTGCAACTTCTAAACAGATGGGGAGATAAGGAACCATCCTGCATTTATTTTAATACACTACAGAGAATTTATCTTTCCATTACAGCAAGGTATCTTGTTACTGTCCCTGGAATTTAGAAAGATTTTACAAAGCGATTTTGGCTTTGGTTTTCTGTTAAGCAGTGCTCTGACCGCAGCTTTACTGGATCATAGCAGTACCATCTTCCATACTCAGCCCAAAGCCATAAATATTTAGCAGAGCTCATAAAGTTATTCAGGCTTTAAAAAAAACCACAACACTTTAAAGAAAAGGCTTTTTTCTTTTTGTTTTCTTCAAACAGCAAACCTTCTGGATCAGAACCTACCCCAAAAACTCGGATTTCAGATCTTCCTCCTGTTAACCCTGAGCACATAGGTGGATACAGACTTGCTACAGCTACTTTTGCTGGTATAGAAAATAAATTTGGTTTATATCTTCCAAAGTTCCGATCTCCTGGAATCGCCTCAGCTCAACCGAAACCCAGCAGCTGAAGCCCAGAGACGTTTCACCCTAACACAGTGATGCAGTGGAAAAAGCTCACACGAGTAGAACTGTATTTTCTCCAGTCAGCTGCATGTTGTTCTAGTTGAACTGGGCTTTGCAAATCTAATTACTCCTTTTGAATATTAACACATACCTGCATTTGTTTATTTGCACACAAGGTCTGATTGAAGCTGTGGTTCTATGCCTTGTTTTAACCAGTGGCATGAATCTGTAGCCTAGACTTTGCCTTGCACAGCTTACAGTTAATGTTACTGTACATATTGTACATCTTTGTACAGAGACATCACAGCATCCGTACACATTTATATAATGGGTAGTGCAGTTCAGAAGAGTTTGGAATGTACAGAATGTTTGGAAGGTGTTTTGTTAACAATCGTGACAATAAAATATTTTAAAAACACTTACTTGTGGGTTGGTTCATGTCTTTGTAGAAAAGTTGGCCAGTGTGACACCCTCCCCCCTCCCCCCCCATATTAGAGATCAGATTAAAATGTAAAGGTCAGCTGTACCCATCTAACCAGCGTACGCAGAGCCTGCTCCAGCCAAGGTGCTACACGGCGCGGTGCTGGCGTGTAAGTGCAGGAGAACACACCGAGTAGTGATGAGCACATGCAGTATTTTATTGTGCAGCAGTACTTTGTAATAAGGAGCTCCCTTGAAGTACATGGCAATAACTTGTAATAGGTCTCACTCTATGGTAGCATATTTAAAACACAATGAGATATTTGCCAGTTATTAGTGGACTCAGGAGTTTTTACAGGATGGGGGAGTCAGAGGGCTTTTTTCCCCAGAATGCAAAGCTTTTTATAAAAAAAGTTGAAGGCATTCTCTTTATTTCCGGATTGTTTTACCATGGAAAAAAAAAGAGGTTACTCCGGGGAAAAAAACCTGCAAAATTCCTTTTGTATTCTTTTTATAGGGAAAACTGATTGTTTAGACTTCCAGGTGAGTGTAATGCCAAGTTAGAAGAGAAAGGGGAAGAATGAACTATTTCTGACTTAAACTTTTGGCAGATGGTATCTGGTGTAATTTTTAAATGCAGTAGTGCCAGAGGAAATAAGGGAGTATAGATTTTCCTAGATGAAAAGTAGTTACAGTACCCATCCAGCCAGGGAGAAGGTGGATGGCTCTCCAGCCTGCCTTACTGAAGCACGACAACCAACAGTCTTTAGTTTTACATGGTTCTTTTAGGGTTAAACACCTCAGAGTACAGCATGCTCCAGTGGCATGAACCAGGTTGAGGTTCTGTTAGTTCCCTGCTCAGGTGACAGCAGACCAACATGGCCAGTTCTGCCCAGCTTATGAAGAAAGGCTTCTTAAAACCTGAATGCTACACCCAGAGACAAGCCCTCCTCCAGTTGTAGCCTCTAAGCAAGATGCAAAATCTTCTGGTGCTGAATAGCATGTAGTGAGCTAGAGGTTGTAACACATTGAATATGGCAGTTTGATTGCTATTCTGCATCATCCATCTGTGGAACTCCATCAGAAGGCATCCTCTCTGTCCGTGTATGGGGTTTTTTTGGGTTTTATTTCTGTTTAAAGAATTACCTGTTCTCTGCAGTTCTCTGCAGACAGCCTTCCCAGGAACTCTCTCTGCCACATCTTTGTTCCGTGCTTTTCTGAATAGATACAAAACTGGCAGGTACCCACTGGCATTTAATCTTAGTCACAGCTTGTTGACTGACTTGATCAAGGCCTTAAGAGACTCTACCATGCAACACAGCATTTGTGTTTCTTACAGCTCCAGAACCAGGCAGGGTGGCTCCCAGGACAACCATTTAGAGCATCCAGCGTCGCTGCTGACTACGGGTTTTACAAGTTTTAACCTGTACTCGACTGTTTTGTCAGGGAAGAACAGAGGCAGGAATGAATACAGAAGAGTTTTGCTGAAAACTATTGAAAGGATGAAGTTACTTCAACGCTTATGAACTGTACGTTATGCCACATTCCACTGAAAGAAAGTCTGATGGAAATGCATTAAATGCGGAGAAACAATCTCAGTAAAAGAATAACCAACCGAACACAAAACACCCAAAAAACCAAAAACCCAGCCAGACAAGAGAGGATTCTGCTCCTTAAGAGTTACTGTGTCCACAGGGTAAAAATCATCACATGATGTGCCTGTTCTTTATATAGTTTGCATGTTTCTCTCAGAACAGATAGCTGCTGTCACACAGTTGAAGAAAACATACAAGGCAAATGTCAAGCTGAACAGCATGACTTTGCTTTGGAAAGGGGGGACTTCTGACAAGCCAACACCAACAGAAGCCTCAATACGTTATGTGCAAACCCACTGAAAAAAACAACCTGCTGAAGACACAACAGCTGTTCTGCTGCCTGTGACTCTGAGCTGCTTGAAACAGCCTAGACAAGGAAAAAACCCACAACCAACCATAAAAACAACCCACATTAAAACAAAGAATGAAGAAACAATAAAAATACTTGTAGACATAAAGCTGATTAAGGAAAATAAACCGATTTCCTACTTTTGAGCATAGAAAGCAGCTCTTCTGGCAAACCAATAAGCTTGTAGCAGATTAAGAATATCAGAAACAAACTTAGGGTCCTAAGTTAAAGGCATCAGTACTGGCTTAGTACTACTTAGGTGCTAGCAGGGTATTTACTAAAAAACTGCACAAAACCAAATGAACCCCCCAATCAACACAACACCTCCCCCCAACCCAAAACCAGCCTTGATGGGAACTTCTGTAGTGCCCTGAGAAAAATGTACTCAAAAACCCTTTAACAGAAATTCCAACCATTCTGTTTCCCAACATCAAGAGGTTTTGTTCCAATAAACTGTTAAAAAGCAACAAAAACATCTTTCTTAAATGTAATATGGAAAGTTAGTAGCAGGTCTGCAGTTAACAGACCGTGGTTCTTCATGCTGTAGAAATTAAGGCAAAAATAAAGTTCCTTATCCTTTGAATAAGAGAAATCTGACAACCATAGCTTCCTTCCTTTGGGCTGATGCCATGTTAGGAAGGAGAGGCTGGGGGTAGAGAACAACTCTCTGATGGGGGTATAGTAAAACCAAAGCAGCAGCTCCCACAATTTTCTACTCTCGAACTACTGCAGGGTGACAGATGAGGGGTCAGGTGACAGCTGACAAGTGCTCATATAATATTTATTTATGGATCAGTCTCACCTTCTAATGCGCCAATTCAAACAAAAGAACTTGGTATTAAATATGTATTTCATTAATTCAGGTTCAGTTATCAGATAACTTTGTAACTACAGACAAATTTTTATTCACATATATTACCCACTACCAGAGTCCGAGACTTATCTATTTATAAACAGTGAAACTTACTGGGAACATATGCATGCATATCCATGGGTAGTTTGAAGAGTTCAAATTAAAGAACGCTTCAGAGATTTATGAGCTAAGGAAGGTTAGTCTGTGTAATATAGAAAGTTTAGTATAGAAACAGAAGTTTTACTTTTCAGAAATAGATACTGTTACAAAGTGGAAATTTCAGAAGCTCAAAAGCAAATTTACACCAGGTTAGTGCTTTAGCAAAAGAAGTTCCTTGCAAAGTCAAAGTTAACTGTATTAAAAGTTACACAAATCCAAGAATGTGCTTGTAATTTATATATAAAAAGTGACAATGCAAGATCCAATTTTCAGTGATCTTAATACATTTTTCAAGTCCATAGTTTAATCCATATATTCCTCCCCTATGAAATTACTCTGACTGACACATGCTTACAGGGTTAGGATTTGCGTCGGATCATTCACAAGGCTACCACTGCTGCCGCCTGTTTTTAAAGGTCTACGCTGGTATGCGGGTTGCCGCTTCCTCTTCTGCATCAGCTCTGTTGGCATTGATTTCTGCCAGCGTTCGACCAAAGCGCGTCCACTCGTCGCTGCGAGGAACGGCAATTTGCTGTCGACAAAGAGAACGTTACTTAACCCACTGATAAGTAAAACCTGAGCTCATTCTGAACAGCAGAGCGCTTAAGTAACCGTCAGAGTAGGTTCCAATGGAAATGTTTACCTCTATTTAGTGTAACTTTGAGAACAGTCTGAACACCAAAAGCTCTAACTAATAAAAGCAGCAGAATTTGAGAATCCTGAATTTAAGGATGCAGTAATGCTGTTACAAGCTTGCATGGTATGTCTCCACTGAGAATGCCATGGGAATTCTAATGGCAATTAGAATTCCCATTCTAATGGGGGAATACTAGTGCCATGTCCTCATCCAATCAGTTACGTCCTACCACAGTCCACATACTTTTGACAGTAACAGCTTCCCCTTGGTACAAAGTCAAGACTGCTCCGCTCCACATTTTTTGTGTGGTAGGTCAGGATTCACATATAACCCAGATCACTCAGTAATCTTAATACATTTTTCAAGTCCATAGTTTAATCCATATATTCCTCCCCTATGAAATTACTCTGACTGACACATGCTTACAGGGTTAGGACAAGATAAAAATCTCTAGAAACAAAACCATTGACTTCTTCATTTTATTTCACCAGTTTTAAAATAATGCTCTTTTGATTGACTGCCAGATGGCATTCTAGCAAATTATGCTAGAATACCTGAAATAGACACAAAAAGGAAACATTAATTTGAAAATAAAAACCAAATTGCTAATCACAGGGGAAGAAAGTGAAAAGCAAGCTGCTAAGCAGGAGTGCAAGTCAAAGAAACTGAAGTGTTTTGTAATTTACTTTGCAGGATATGTGACATACATACCTCTCCCACGTCATATATCACTATTTGTCCCTCTGAATCACCCACAGCAATCTCTCTCCCGGAATGTGTCCATCTCACACGGTTCAGAGCAGGATTGCCCTCCACAGTAATACTTGCAGTCGGCACCTGTATCCATTTAAAACACATTGCTAAAAACAAGCTCCTGATTACACAATGCACCTAGTCCTGCTTCAACTGGGGCAGAGTATGCAGATCCATCTCAGACTCTCAGCGCCCTTAGGCAATCACCAGTGATATGACCAAAACACCACATCTCCTGCCCCTTGGCTGAGGTACAAACATCCTCTGTCAAAAATTACATCTGCACTCTTGTCACGAGGCAGGAGGCATAGACATGCACTCAGTCTGACAGCAAGGAGGAGCCTGGGGATCTCAAGAAAGATCACAGCAGAGGGCAGGGATGAATCACCTGTTCTGGCAGGTCAAATCCTGTGCTGCGGGTCCTACAGCTAGAACAGGACAATTCCAGCCTGAAGCCACAGGCTGGCCTGTGGCCCTACAGAACCAGCCTTCCTTGATGTGCAGTTCTAAGAAAGCGAATGTCTCGGGTTCTTCCTCTCTACTGCCTCCAACAAGTTTAAGTCTCAAAACTGATTTATCCTATAATTAAGTTTATAACTCACACCAGAAAACCCAGGCACTCAATTCTCTAAGCTGAGAGGCAAATAAATACAATTTCACTGTAGTATTACTGTGGCAATAGGAACAACGGTGGTGTGTGGGTAACAGGTTCGTTCACACTGTTAAGCTACAGGTTGCTGAGGCTGTGTTGGCAGAGGTCTACCATCACTTTCACATGTCAGTGTTACAGCGACAGACATTTTCACTCTTGTTACAGTAAAACAATTTAATCACCACTGGTACTCATTATGAGGAGTCAACTGAATTACAACCCCATAATCAAAGAATGCTATCTAACCAGTGGAATATTGAACAACAACAAGAACCCCCCAAACCAAAATGCTATGGTAAACTCTTGGCATTGTTTTCAAAGTATGCAAACAGTTTTCCAGCTATATTTGACTGTTAACCTGGCTGCCTCACCTCAGTATCATTGTTGAGATTCCAGAGGTCAAGCCTACCCATCCCATCCACACAGGCAAATAAGGCAGGGTGAGTTGGAGACCACATCACATCATAAACATAATCTGAGTTGTCTTCAAAGGAGTAGAGAGGTTTGTTATTCTGAAAAAAAACCCAAGCAACTCAACAAAAAACCAATGCAATACCCAAACTCTGCTCTGCTAAATTCTAAAGCTAACAGGTAAAGCAAAATACAGAACTTCTCAACAATGTTACCAACAATAACTAAAGTGTGATTCACATTGACTTCAAAAAATACCTCTGCATAAAGCAGCCAAAAGTTAATGCTTTTATTAAAGGGATGCTTTCCAAAGCCTGCAGTCTGTCTGCTACTATAAAACAATCAGTAGCAAGCCAATAATGTAAAAGACTGAAAATTCAATGCATTATGAATTTTGTAAATCAAGCCAAGGACAGTTCAGTGACAGCAGTTTGGACTCTTACTGGGAAACTGTAACTCTTTTTCCTCGGGGTATCAAAGAGGTAATTCTGGCAATGGGAATTACAGATACTGCAAATGTGTGCCTCATGGAGTTTAACTGACATTGGTTTTGGTGCTGTCCCTTAGTCCTCCATAGAACTGTAGCAAAACGTTTGCTTTGTGCATAATATGGAGTAACTGATTCTACAACATGATTTACATGTGACTACATCGAGCTCATTGGTAACAAAGGGATGAATGGAATGGATCAGAAGTTCACAAACAATGTACAAGCTGAAAGCAAAGCTTTATGTCGTTGACTACAGTTTTATTAATCGCCTGTCTCTCCTTTGCAGACTGCTACCAGGAAATCTGGAGAGCTTCACACGATAGGACTTCAGTTTACTCAAGTTTCTTAAGTAGCTTACATTACAGCACCACCTTGTGTCCAGGACTATGAAGAAAGGCACTGAACTGCATTTTAAGTTACCTTAGTTGTCCAAAGCTTTACTGTCCAGTCGAAAGAAGAGGTGACAAAAAGATGTGAGAAGTCTACAGGTCCAACAGCTGCATGGCAGTTGATACCTGTGATTGGTCCCTGGTGTCCTTCAAACATCTCACTGATTCCAGCTTTGCTGTTTAGAACACATAACCGAGGTGAATTTATCTGAAAACCATACATCTGCAGACAGAGACAGCACTGAAGCGCAATTTAAATATAGCTGCCAAGATTTCACCACTTTTTATGGATGTTACCCTGCTGTGAAAGGCTTCATCACACCAGGATCACGCACCAGCCTCCAATACAGACCTTAACTTCAACATCTCTTCTCTGCTAACCTTAAGTTAGCACCCCAGGGAGAAGAGACTCATTTAGGAGGTACCAGCACACACATTTAATTACATTATTCTCCAAGCAATAGGTACAACTCTCATTGATACAAATAATAAAATCCAATCCTCAGGAATGAGCATAAAGCTCTCACTAACTTAAGGGAAGTTCCATGTACTTTATGGACACCAAGTTCAGACATAAACCAGTAACAATATAACCCTAATAGTTTCCTATCAGGAACCATGAAAAAGAAGGGGGAGAAGAGATAGGAAGGATGTTACACAAAAGTGATACAATTTTGGGTATTTTGGAACAAAAAACACCTGTGCAGCAAGGGTGATGTGTATTTGAGATGAAACCTGGGCACTCAATTATATTTAAGAAAGCAATTGATAAGATACAGTCAGACAATTTCAAAATAGATTGAACAGCAGGAGAAGAGCAAGCCAATTTAAGATTGTGCGTGATGTTACTGTACAATTATCCACAGAACCGACACGAAGTTTGGGATGTTCTGCTACAATTCAAATGAATAAACTGCAGCGACCCACGCTGCCCTCATCAACACCAGCAGCTCCCAGTACCGAGGGCAGCACAGCACCAGTTCAGCATTCCAACTTTGGGTTTTAATGAAGCTCTTCCTCAGGAAAACATGCACACCTGAATTCATATACATCTATTTTGAACTCTTTAAAGACAAAGGACTAAACATGCATTATAAATCATTCCAGCAGTGTCAAGCATGCGGGGACTCATCCTTTCGCTAGGTTAATTTCCTCTGAATAATTAAAGTTTGTGCTCACCTGCCATGGCGGCATGCAGTGTACACTGAGCCTTCCTCACTGCCAACAACAAAGTTGTTGACATCTCCGACAGGGAAGGACATGCAGGTAACAGCCACGGCCTTGGACTGTTTGTGAACCAGCTCCATGCTATCCTGTGGTGAAAATAATAGCAACTTACTTGAAAAAACAACCACCCCAAAACTGAAATATTAACATCTACAAAGTACTGCAGATTTCTTAATAGTAGGGTTGGGTTTTTTTGGTTTGGTGTACAGAACTGTTACTTCGTGTTACAATTGTATTCACCACTGACACAAGTGCAAGAAAAATACACAAAGGGATCAACAGACAGTATTTATTAGTGCTTTGTAGATTCATTAAGTTTTTACAAAATATTAATCTGGAACAGATACAATATATAGATATGTATGTAAAGTTAGCTTACCTGTGGTTGGGAAAGCATGTCCAGACTCCAAGAGCATATTTTCCCATCAGTTGAGATACTAATCAAATTATGAGCATTCTGGGTCCCAACAACGTTTACACAGTACACTGGGTGCTAAAAAATGTAAAATACTATCAGAAAAAGAATTTCCAAATAACAACCAATTCTGGTGTAATTAGCATACATTAAAATATACAACTTCACCATTTAACAAAGCACAGAAGATTGATCACAGTACAGTACAAAGAATACTCCCCTATAAAAATGATACTTGTTTTGCTAACACCTTGATTTTTATGACTAGCCCAGTTCTTCAGTGATAGCATTGGCAGAATATGGACATAAGCATTATCAATCAAGTGCACTGGACAGAGTTACCTAGAGGTTAACTACATCTCAACAGGGAACAGTCCTTGAAGATATTTCACCCCCTACCGTGTGAGCAGCAGCTGAAAGTGGAGTTCTCTGCACTGGGGTTCTCTTATTGCTGCGATTATCCCATAGCACTATTTGGCCTGAGTATGTGCCTCCAACCACCAGGTTGGGATGAAATTTTGCAAATGTGGCAGACATCACTGCTGACTGAAAGGAAAGAGAATAAATCCTAATAACAAAACACGCAAAAAACCCACAATGCAACAACACTACAGCTAAAGCTAAAGCAAACTGGACCAGATGTCAGAGAAATTTCTTTGCCTAGATTTATTCCATACACTATTTCACTGTCCAATTACTTGGGGATTCACATACCCTTTGTGAACTCCCAACAGTCTTTTAATTTGTATTTGTGAAATGAACCTCTCCTCCTCGTGTCTTTCGTACGTATACATTAGTATTCCTCTTTGCATAGCTCATTAGCAAGGGAAGGCCCAGCAATCCACAGGATTTTAATAATGTTTTTTGTGTTCTGTGATCATTTTTTGAGAGAATGTACAAATCCATTTCGATACAATAAAGTTACTTTTGCAATCTGGGTTTTGACAGTAGTCTGACACCACCAGATTAAATTTTGATTCAACTATATAAATTTGTGGCATTATGGCATTTTGAAAATTAAGTGGCTATCCCAGGCTTTTGGTATAATGGAAGAGATTTGTATACTTTCTTTTTCAGAAAGTACTAGAAAACCCCCATCTGCCTTTTTCTTGATGCACATGTTTCTAGTTTTCATCCTTGCTCCATCTCCTCAGGCCATCTTCATTCCATTCAGTAAACTAAGCTCTAGTAGTATACAATCCCACTCAATCCCTCCCCATAAGTCTTCTCTGTGGTTCAACTGTAACACAAGATGGGGTGGTTTTTTTTGTTTTTGAATAAGAAAATGAGTTCACAAACAAGACTGAATTCTGAATGATGTCTGAAATTCTGAAACAGAGTAACATTTCTAAACTGGCATCTCTAGCTATCAACATCTGTGTGCAGGTATGTATGGGTAAAGCGAATGCCAGCCCAGTGAAATCATGAAGTTGACAAACACAAGGAACGTACTTGTCTGAGTTCATCAACATAAAATCTTTAGCCTCCTGAGATGGAATCATACCTGGCAGTGAAAGACATACTCTGGGGTAGTTTTCTTGTACTTCATATTCCATACAAGGGCCACTCCATCAGGCTCATGAGGTGCATCCTCATTGTTGTTGTAAGAGGCTACAAGTAATTCTGGGTACTGTAAAATAAGTGAAAGACTCAAAGTCAGAAAGATGACTAGCTACTGGTGCAGACTATCCTAGAATCTAAGCCCTACCTGGGCAAAAGAACGAACACCAAAACCCAACTTACATATATGTGTATATATATATATATATATAAAAATAATTGTCAGTGAAAACTGTAATTGTTTCAAATTTAGCTTAGAAAACAGCATTAACATACATATTAGTCTTGTTCTGATTTTCATCATAACTTGTTTTAAATATAAACCCCAATACTTTTAAATGACCTTTTATCAGTGAAGATTACAGTTGCTTCTAAGAAGTAGTGCATAAACCGGAAACAAATATGCTAAACACATCACAATACAAACTGTTAACTACTTTTCACACAAGATTAACAGCTCTGTTTACTTTTTGCAAACTGTGGAGCCCCTAGGGAGCACATTTAAAAGTACAGCCTGTAGTAACAGTACTTACAGAAGAGTCATAGAACCAGCAGGATTGATAAAGATAACTGCTTGATGTAAGCATTATTTTTTACCTGAGATGACCAGTCCAAACAACTGACCACACGGTGCTTTGACCAACGTTCATCAAAAAACTGCCTATTCAAGGACAGTTTTGCTCCTGCTTGAATCTCCCTATAAAGGCAAGTAGCAGATATTAATCTTAGATCACTTTTTCAATTACAAATATTGCACTTTTACAGTAAAGTATTCAACATTCAGATTACCCTTCTTTGTCTTCTAAGTCTCTTCCACTGTAGTCAAAGAAAATGTTGATTTGCTCAGAAAGGGCTCTTTCCACAATCCTCATGGAGTGGTCAAAGAAACTTAAAAATTCTTCAGAATGCAAAATTTGTTGTTTTTCCTCTTCTGTAAGTTCATGTGGAGCAGCTAAAAAAGGATTACACATACACTGTCTGTGCCACATACTTTCACCAATTCTTTCCAAGGAAGAAAAACAGAGAATTGTTCATGATGCTGGAAAATTTGTTTCCCAACATCCATAGGTTTTAAATAAGTTTTTACTCGTTATGTTTTGCTAGCTTATTGTTAAAATGTAAGCCAAATTAATTTCAACTTAACGGAAATACATTTATTGATGCTTTTCTTTACAGAACTCTCAGAACGTCTTCAGAACTGTACCTTCTTCCTCCTCCTCTTTTTTCAATGTTTTTTCCTCCTCAGGTTCAACTAATGGCTTTGGTGCAACCACATCATCTTCATCTTCCTCATCTAAGGAGAAAGATTATAGTGAGGCAGTCAATGTTTTTAGAGAGGAACAGTAACATTCCATGTGAATCGCAAGTAAGCAGATGTAAAATGGTGTCATTTAGCTAAAAATGGTTGTATTTGTAAAGTGTAGTCTCCAGGATAGCATTACCTCAACCAAAAGATGTTGGAATACTGTCTACACCTGGATTTTAGTTGCGCTAAATTATGTAGTTGTATAAACTGAAATAAGACACATAAGAAATGGTAAGGAATCCAAAGTGGAAACCTCTCTTACAGGCATTTATGATTCCCTACATCACCATGTGGTGGATGCATGTTCTGTGTAACATATTGACACATTAATGCTGCAGAATAAAGAAAAATCAAATGTCTAAAATAGTCTACAGAGCAGCTGCTTACTTGTGATCCGAAACCATCAGAGTCTAATGGGACTTCACATGGCATGAAGATGGCTTACATTAGCTTTCAGGTTGCTATTCTGAGAGGCAAATTTTGCTAAAGATAATAGCAGGGAGATTACATTTTTTCTGTCATTCTAAATGCAAGTCTCATTATCTGTATCATGTTTGGCAATGAGAACTTTACAGCAAAATGTGTTTTCCCTAATTGCAATGAATAACATAAAATGTTAATGTTCGGGAATACTGACAAGGTTTACAGCGCTTTCTGCATTCCTACATTTTATTCTTTGAACACTGTAAACTAGAAAATAACTTTAAATTACTTTAAATATGCGTTTCCTGGGTTTTCTTCATCCACTTTCTAGAATAAGCTTCTGAAAAGACTATTTTTATTGGTTAAACAGCTATGTCATCTGTCTATAAGGGAATGGCAGCAGGAGGCTGCTGCATGCCTCATCACAAGTAATGAGACAGTATTCAACAGGGACTAGGCTTGTTTGTTGCAGCCATCTCCCTGACCCACGTTCAAAGTTACCTAACAACAAAAAACAAAGTAAAAAGAAAAAAAAAAAGCACACACACACACAAAAAGCAAAAGCAAAAAAAGGGGCAAAAAAAAAAAAAGCAAGCGTGGTCAAGGGATGGGAACCAGCTGCCAAGCCATGGTCTCAGCAGCCAGGCCAGCTGACTAGATAGCAGCAACCAGATGGTACTGCTAGGATTGTCTCTCTGCTATGAGGTGGCAATGGGATGGCACAACATTTTTCTGCCTGACTGCTTCCAATCATGTCTTTCCCCAATGGCAAGCCTGTGCAATTACCAGCACTCCAGGAGGTCTACAGACAAGCCTTTACCCTGCAAACAAAATACAGCTTGTAGGCCATACCAGCTGCCAAACCACACACATAGTGATAGGTTTAAAGAGGTCTGAAAATCTTTCTAACTCCATAGTATAGGCAATAAAAATATAACTGTACCTGCAGGAAAGAAAGCTTTAAATGACACTGTATAATGCACACAATAATACAAACTCCAACTTAATCAAAATGATAATGACGTATGCCAATCCTACATTACTTGAAATTGAGCGATTTTTACGTTCTGACAAGTTTACAGAACTAGGATAAATGGCATGAATGATTTCAATATATGCTCATACTTTTGAACCAAATGGTGAAGGTTAAAATCTTTCCTTTCAAGGGCCTCAATCAGCCACAAAGGAAAACAGTAATCACTGTCTTTTCAGCCAGCCCAACCGCATTTGTCAGCCCTTTCTCCGTCAATGCAGCCAGAGCAATCAACCTGCCAAACATTCAGAATGGAAAAACAATCTGAAAATACAGGGTATAATGCACCTGCCAGTGAAAATGGCCATTTCAAGAAAAGCTAGTGATCTCAGTGACCCTGCTGAGGAGGCGGTGGTGCAAAGGGGAAAGAACGCGTAAAAGAATTCTTAGTGATCTCCACTCTCTTGCACATTGACACTTCCTTACAAAGCATGCCAATTACAGCTTTTGTGCTACTTAAAAAAAATGAAAGCTTTTTTGGGCAAAATAATCACGCAGAGAAACAGAAAGACACTGCTCCTTTTTAGATGGATCCGCATGTACAGCGGACCAGTAATCTGAAAACCGGGTAACTTGGAGCAGTTCTAAAGAAGGGGCTTCTTACATGTCAGATCACTACAGGTGTGAGCACCGATTAATTAAAAATGTAACATGAGTTAACACACATGATTTTCGGGACAACAAATACAGGACCACATATTTGCATTACAGCCGCTTGGATAAAACCCCCCCACGCTTGCCCTGCCAATCAATCTTGCAGATTTAAGTGATGCCTTCAAATTCAGAAATTTGGTTTTGGGTCACCCTGGATACATTATTCTAGCTTGGAAAGTCCCAAATTAGAAATTTCAGCCCAACCCCCCATTAGTCATACTACACTGATTCTAAGTACCATTTTCAGTGACAGGAGTCAAATTCTTGTCAAATGCAGATGGTCAACCCCTTAGTGCTAAGTGACCTTCTAATCTACATATTTTATTCAAAAGATCATATAGTTGATTGCTCCTGCCTTTTAATGTTTGAAACATAAATGGCATATATTATAGAGAGATCTAAATTCCTTCATAGTACTTTCACTGCATACAGCCAGCTGATATTACTGCATTTAAATGCAGGATACAGCACTTATTTTAATATTCGCAAAGTATCAGACTTGAAATTGAACATGTCATCTCACTGTGATTTATCTGCAACTACATAAATCTAAAACCTTCTCTCTAAAAAAGAAAAAACACATGGAATCTTTCTCATTCAGGGATCTGGAGAAAGCAGAAGGAAAAACAAACAACAAAAAACGATCCCACTCACACACACAGAGAAATTCTCCACCTCACTATCCCAAACTAGGAGGCTTTCTTAACTGAATTTAAGATGCTTCCTCACAGAAGTTTACAATTAAAAAAGTCAGAATAAAGCTTTTAGACAATAAAAGAGATAAGAAAGTTTTCTTTTAATTACTTATGATAATTTTAATAACAGGCCAGGGGCTGGAAATTGCAATGAACTGATGTAACGATAAGGTATTACCCAGCAAACACTGGAAGACTGGACATACTGCTTCTTCTGAAAGCTTCCTTATCTAGTAAGTCAGGAACGTCGGATACAGTGGAGTACTGCGGTAATTTCAAGTCAGCTACATAAATTTGGAAACCTTAAAGGCTCTAACTTCCTCCTCCTTACTTGTTACTGACTGTACCGACCGGTATTTTATGCTGCTTCAACTGTCAGCATAACGAAAACAGTATCACACTTTAAAAAAGGTTCCTAAGACTTAGAAAAGTCCTAAGGCCGAGAAGAGAGGAAATGTCACATCAACATTTTAATGAATATTCATTATAATATGCTAAAGGATTAACTACATGTTACTTCTGACAGGCAAACAGGGGACCTAAGGTTACAAACTGAGCAATAAAGATTGTGTAAAAATAGCAACTACTTTAATAGCAACAAATTTCTTGTCAATGAATGCTAAAAAACATGTTTAATGAACCACTGAATTTTTACTTTGGAGTTAACATCAAAATTGCGATGTATTTTGGCAAGACAGAAAGAAAAGCAGTGCTGTAAATTAGGCTGCACCTAGCAATAACACTAGAGAGTGAAGTTCCAGTTGTCTGAGTAATCTGTTGCTGCAGAGTAGGTTAATCAAAGTTAAATCATCTGTGAAATGGGTGGCTTTTGTTAAACCGAATGTCTTCATATCAAGTTTTCCCATCTATATTTCACTGTACACTTAAGGCATGTACAGGATAATACATGAACATAAGGGGCCGTTATTTCTTTTTAAAATATTAAATTGTGAAAAATGCTATGTTCACTGCAAGAGCATCCAAGAAGCCAATCCTACACACCAAACTGTTACTGCTCTGCTTAAGTCAGAATTAAAAGGACAAACATGCTTAATATTTTCATTCTGTGTCTTGGAAATTTTACCAGACAGTAATTCCTCAAAGAGTGGCGCTGATGCAATAACACTGTTTGCAATTAGTTGTGATTGCACATGCACAATATTGTACAGCACCACTAAGTGACACGTACACCATTAGCCCAGGGAAAGCCTTAATCGTGACAGCTGAGGAACATCCTATTCCCCTTCATGCCCATCTTTCTTTGCCTTAACTACTTTGAGGACACGTCTTTATCAGTCACACTAGTGACAAATTTCTTCCCTGTGCAAATTTGAACAGTACGGTAGCAAATCAGAAAGGAAGTGACCAAACAGTAGTAGATCATAATGCAGCAAGGCCTACAGGTCTGTGTGGTGGCCAACATGGAGCCCGCGGAACATTAAGACATGTACCAGAGTTCACATCTGAATTGTAACTCCATTGCTGAAACTGCTTCTGCTGCCTGCTAGAAAGAAAGGAGTGTATAAAGGGAACACAATTTCAAATGCGTTTTCAGAGAGTAGACCTGAAAATCTACTGGATGATAAACCATGCCAAATAGAGGCTAAATAACAGCCCTAATAACCAGCCAACCGCGTTAACTAAAAAAACCCCACCACAACACCCACGTCCTCAACTGGCTAGTGAAAGAAGCAGGCAGCAGCATTATACACAGCCTCATAGGAAGGGAGAAATGGTTTTAGATAGTAGAAAAGGGGATGGAGGAACAAGGATGCTGGGGAATGGAGCAGCCTAAACACAGGATGTTCATGTTATGATGGTGCCACACGTTATTAAAGTGTACTAGTGACAGATGCTTAGGCTCATTAATTATGAAATAAGGGAGCACTGAGTATGGCAGAACACTTAACCAGCCAAAATAAGTTTATTTGGTCCCTTAACAAAAGGGACAGTTATCATTACTGTATCACAGAATCACAGAAGCCCACAAACCAGGAATATACATGTCAAGAGAACAAGAAATAAAAAAAAGGAAGAG